>JAPZEB010000024.1:8722451-8736565 GCA_029783705.1 Chaetodon striatus
TGCACATTCAGTTTTATGAAAAGACAATCTTTGCGGCAGTGAAAGAGGCTACTTCTTTAACACAGAGACAAAAGCAAGTAAGTTATGTAACAAATATGGCTTCTAAAAAACCTATTGAGTGGCTGTTGTAGCTAAATACTAAAGTCTAACCTCGAGATTCCATTACTAACAATAACTTATTTATGCTAAATGGCAGCTTTCATCCCCAAATCTGAGTGCAGTGCACCATTCAACGTCAGGTGTGACTAAACATCCTTAAACAATGCTCCCATGGCCACTAAAAAACAAGTAAAGAGGTGATGTGACACATTTTCCTTTGCTGTTTTTCTGGATGCATTAATGCTCAGCACTGTAAAGACGGTTCCTACGTACCCATATAACCACACAGTTAAAATTGGCAAGAGAAAATGCTGAAAAACAAACAATCAAAAAATTCTATATAGTCGACCCTGTGTCCTGCTCAAACATGTACATGTATGTCTAAGACTGAGGTATTCAATTTATTCTAAAATAATCCAATGAATCTAGAGGAATAACATCAAACACGAGGATACACACTATTTTCCCAGTGTTCCCCAGGTGAGAGAGGATGAGTGACGTAATCTGTTTACAGTAATTAACTCTAAGCAATTTGAAGCTACGCTGCACCCAAAATTAGCCCAGTTATTGGGAGTCAATTTGCTAAACAAAGAATTATTTGTTGGTCAAGAAAATGTGTCCACAGCTGGACTTGTCATCAGCAGAGACTTGCTTTCTTTTTTCCTACTGATTCTATTTTGTCCAACTGAAATATTTTTGCTCAAAATATGCAAGTGGTGGCTTTGAATAATTCAAAGTCTTGAAGTTTTAAGAAATTTTTAAAGTAAGTTATGAGGATAGACTTATTTTCCTGATATGCTCAACTGACATTTACACAAATCTTTACATTTACACTAAAACCCTTATTTGTTTGCATGGATAAAGGTTTTGCATTAAGAGCAAAGGTAGCATCCTCATTACTTAGTTGCTAGCTACATTGTACATTATGTGATTATATAGGGCTGATTTATCAAAGTTAATATCAAAACTAATGAGAACATCTGCTGTCAGATAAAAAGTAAAAATTAAGAGATTGGGTTACAAAATCCACTCAGTAGAAAAATCTGAAAAAAGCAGCAAACTCTACTCTCTATATTTTCTGTTACGAAGATTTTAAGTACTACTGCTACACCCTACTGTTAAACAAGTCATTTAAAATGTGATGGATTCCCACAGAGCTGAAACAACATAAAGACTCACATTTGCTGGTCAGGAACTTGGCCACAGCTTATTAACTTGTCATCAGCCATCATGAGCTGAGATTTTCCAGCTTCTGTGATGTCATTTTGTCCAATAAAAAATATCTACAGCCGCCTAAAACATGATTTTTCGAAGTCTTGCTGCCTCATCACTGAGCTGATGATGATGGCTTGGAATAGCCCTCTGCAGGTATGTTAGGGCATATCTGGTCTACTGTAAGAATAATAGACACACAGTATTTTTAGGTGGACTAGTGTGTGTCAGGAGCTCAGTCTTCTTACAGACGCAGGAGTGTCAATCTGTGATTTGTAGGTGTCTAAGGATTTGCCCTTGAATCACAGGCGTCAGACAGCTGTTTGTTGATCCGTCTGAGTCCCTTGTATGCAGAGGACCCTGTCCAACTGATGGCCTAATTCAATGTAAATACAGTCCCTCCTCAGCCTCCCTGCTGTTGCCAAAGACAGCTGTTCATCGGGCAGACTTGGCCTCCCGCCACTCCCCTCTGAGCTTTTGAAAACACTGTAAAGTACATTTCTCCCATGAATAAAACCATTAAAGGATGATTTGGGTTATTTTAGTCCTATTTTCTAATTGTCTCCATTCATTTCGGTCTGGTCAAACAATTACAACTTGTTTTAGGGTGAGTCTTCATGAACCTTCAGTTTGGCACATCCAACTCCCATTGCAAAAAATTATCAACAAATAGATTGCCAATAAATCTGCTCAAGACATCTTATTTAGTTTGATATGAACTGCTAGGTTTGGAAAGATAATTCATGATAATTGTGTTGGAGATATGTTTTAGTCTCTTTTGGGGCTCAGTTGGTCTTATTGCTTATATCCATTATATTTGACAGAAAAAATTATGATTGCAGAGTCTAGGAATTTCTAACCAAGGGCCGTACATTTTGTTGGCTGAGATGACAATTGTTACTATTGGGTTTTATCCACTAGCTAGCAAATTAAGGTAGCATTAGCTCCATCTGTCTCGGATAACAAATTTGGCTGGACTTGCTAAAGAGTAAACCAAGTTCCCTGGAACAGTGCCGGGCGTTGAATCCAATTTGTGGCCAAACCAGGGCATTACAACTTCCAGGTCCGTCACTCATGCCACTGGGCCCAAACAGACTTAATCCCATGGACTTAGAGTGTGAAAGAGAAGTCTTTAAATCAGTGGATACATTTGTTTGAGTGTCACAACCCCCACAAAATGATTGAATCAATTTATCCCCATTCAAGGTAGGAGTAAAATGAAACTTACCAGCTTCTCTGGTGAAAGTCTCCAGTGCGTCTGCTCCATGGGCTCAGAAGAGCTGGGTAGTTCTATACACAGACATTGAACTTTTTTGGCTTCGTGTGCCAGTGAGCAACTCTAGAAATAAACAGGGCCCCACCTGTAATGCTTTATCCAGTTCTCTTCATGGTGTATACCTTTCCAAATCCATTCAAGGGCAGGACATAGCCGCTAATGTTAGCATAAACTGTGATAAAAGTCCAGGAGGATCCAGGAGCAGCTCCAACACAGTAAAGAAACACTATACCATAGATGTGCTAGTTGTGAATGGGGTCTTTTTTAACGTTACTTGTAACCCCACAAAAATAATGTAGTAAGAAAGGCTCTTGGCCTCGGATATAATGTTGGGTTATGCAGTGTATGCAGCTTATACAACCATTCCATCCAATGCTCTTGTACCTTTGAAGGTAATAAAGGAAAACACTATCCAAAGAGATATCCAATAAATGTTTATCCATGAAGTGTGACTTTAATGCATGTAATTTTTTTTGTACAAAACCCTGTTGTTTTCTTGTTTCAGTGAGGAACTGTGTTTAGGGAATTTGTCAGCACACAAAATATAAGGTGTACACCCAAAGCTTATGCTGCCAAGGGCCATTCTCAGAACCACACACCCATTTGACATAATTTCCTGCATAACGGTGAAGTAAACATGACGAAAATCATCCAGCTGCCCAAAGATGCACTACACCCGTCTGGACAAACACTGCGAGGACGACTCACTGATTCCCCGCCCAGGACAAAAGTCTAAAAAATTTAACTTTTAAAACTTTGCTTTCATGCTGATACTTATGAACCTTTTCACAATATAGAGGTCAGAGCAGCTATTTTCTTTAATATTTTAGTCAAATGATAAGGTTTACTGCCATATCCACAGCTGCTCTCTACTTCTGGCTCCAGGAAGGCCACTCATTTGTTATCAGGAAACGGGGCCGGTGCACCTTCACTATCTATCAGTCTTGTAGACTGTCTGAAGGGGTCACCTGGCAACACACTCACCTCCAAGTAATGATACAGCCCAAGGCCGTAGAAGCAGGGAAGCTATAACACAGGCTGTTATTGGGCCGGCCACCTGCCCATGTATCAGTTTAATGTTCTTTATAACCATCACATACAAGCGAGTGTCATTCATCCACACCAGGGAGAGTTTATTGTAGAGGTGTCTGGTTCAGAGACACATATGAGTCAGACATTTTGGAAAACAGTGACAAGCTGCCACAGTCTGAGTATACTCACTGTTTTATTGGTCATATTTGCACTCTCTTGTGTGCAGCTCGGAGAAATGGCATAACTGTGTCTGACACAGCCCTGACACTACCCCTTTCCATTCTCACTCCGTCGTTCCTCTTCCCTGGTAAGTGTGTGCCTCTAGGCCATCCTGCAAGACATGAAAAACACAATGGTGTGAAAGTGTTCAGACTGAATTCAGAGAGCTTTTGACAACAAAATTTTCACCAAAAGGGAATGATGATGGCTGTAATTGTTTAGACACTGCAGGGAGTATTTATTTTCTTCGCACTGAGACATGGGACACTTGAAAGATGTTTCCTTCCAAACCAACATGCATGTTTTCAGTTTCTTACAAGCAGAGCCAGCAGGACATTGTTGTAAACAAAAGCTTTATTTTGAGCATTTAGTGCATGTTGAAACGTGAATAGATAGATGTACTGTACATGCAATGTGGGGAAAAAACCTTACAAACGGGTGGTGGTTTGGTTTGGTGAAGACAAAAACACATAAAGAACATTGATTGAATAAAGATGTTACGTAGAAATAATGACACAATAGCAGACAAAAGTGGCCTTTAAATAGATAATTCAGAGCAAATTCCTTAAATAAATTGTTGTAGATAAAATGGTAGGTAAATCCAAGCTACGTCTGGTACGCTGATAACATTTTTTTAGTTGTGTATTTCAGAGGGAATGACTGATTAATACTTTTATTTCAAAATTGAATTTTACTGGTTTGGAAAAGATGATAACTCCACTTATCATCCAACAAAGAAATGCATATTTGTAACAATCCCCAAAGTGCATTTAGTTTGCCAGGAGACGAAAAATTACATTCTCTGGAAGCAACTTCCCACTTCAAAGTCTGTCAGAACATTAGATATCAATGGACCCCCAGTGAGGCCAGTGGGGCCTGCCCACCGGGCCCGGCTCCAGCACCGGCAGCATATCGGGGCCCCTTCCATCGGGTGCCCTTGTCCTGTGTGTGTGTGTGTGTGTGTTTGTGTGTGTGTGTGTGTGTGTGTGTGTGTGTGTGTGTGTGTGTGTGTGTGTTTACTGGCCTACTCAGCTCCCATCTCTATCATCTGCTGAACTCCAATGCCTTTCTGTTTCCCTCTTATTAGGCCTGAAAAGACGCACCAGATGGCTTGTGGGAAAAAAAAAAAAAATAATACTCCGCCAAACGGGAAAGAGGCACCACCCACAGCCATGGTGAAAGATTTAAGGCATGCATGGCATACTTTAAACACACACACACACACACACACACACACACACACACATATATATATATAAAGACCTCATTGGTTCACGCTTGAGTTGTACAAACAGCATCATGTGCCAAAAAAAGATTGACGGCTGCACGTAAATCAGACGATCAAGAAGGATTCTTGATATATTGACCCAACACATATGACCTTGACTCTGTGGCTACACGGTGGGTCAAAACAGGCACTGTGTGTAATCGTGCTCTGTTGCCAAAATGAATAGTCAAGTTTATTTATAGTCCTTTACACAAGCATGTTTCAAAGGATTCATATATCAAACAAACTGGAGCGCACTCACACTGATGGGTCATTCGGAGTCTCCAGTACACCTGACCTGCTTTAAAGAGCATGAAAACTCCACACAGCATGGAGTTAGGCTGAAATTAAATTTCTGCACCTCTTTTTTCTGTTATGTGGCAACAGTCTAAAAGGAATAGTGTGGGATTTGGGGAAAAATGCTTATTTACTTTCTGGCACAGAGAGTTATTTGTAGATGAATGGATGTCGGTAACGTGTCGTCATCCCTGACATCCGCATTTTTGCTGTGGCCATCTAGGGTTTTTTTGAAACCAAAAGTGATCATACTTGGACAAGAGGGTGGAGCTGTGGAAGAGCAAGGTTGGATCTGACTGAGAAGCCGAGGACACTATCGGCAGACAGCCTTAATAAAATGTTTACCTCACGTCATGAATGCTGAAATTAGCTATTGAGACCAAAACTGTTTTTGTACCAGGCTGTAAACACGTTTATTTCTGCTGTAAAGTTGGGCATTTTAACATAGGTTGCGATTGGCTTGCCTCTGAAGCCAGCCTCTAGTGGTCATTTAAAGAACTGCAATTTTTCGCATCTCCATGTTGGCTCATTTTGATGATTGATTCATATGACTCCCATACCTGTTTGTAAGGTATATGAATCCCTAGCCACTTAGCGAGTTAGCTTAGCTTAGCATAAAGATATGGGAAAACAGGTAGACTGGTTCTGTAGGAAGGTTAAAAAGAAAAAAATATCCATCTACCAGCATCTCTAAAGCTCACAAGCTTTTTGGGTGATTGGTTGCTCTGTTGTTGAGGCTTTTTCACATTTACATTGTATAATAAATTAAAAAAAAAAAAAAAAAAAGCTTTAATAAAGAAGCAAGAACGCAGTACAGCTTTGATATGCTGAAGCCAAACATAAAAAGCATGAAATGCACCACTTCCTTGCTACTAAAATCAAAACTGAGTCCCCTTTAGATGCTTTACTACAGCTTCAAAATAGCAATCATGGCAATCAGTCTCCTTTGTGCATTGATTTAAGCTTCAAAACATGAAAGCAGCTGACAAAAAACATACACAATATTCTCCTTTTCAAATACAACATCCTGAACAGACAGTATTTTAAACAATCCCTGAACCCTCAAACAACCCCTTTTCCCTTTTTTCTCCACATAATGAAGCCACCCTGGGACACTCCTCCTTTCCAGTAAATTGTTCTGTCGAACGCCCTTGTCACACTCTCATGATTTTTGATCCAGCAACTCAAGTCATGGGAGTCCAAGAAGCTCAAAATACCGCATGACACTTTGCAGCGAAATGTAGCACGCAGTTGCAAGAACATCTGACGGCTTTTCTTCAGGTTATCTAGGCTTACAGGCACACCATCACATTAGTGGCTGCGCTCTTAACTGCAATTTAGTGATTTCAATTCCCTCTTGGCTGCTGCCTGATTTTTTTCATCCAACTGTAAGGGCAAAATGAAAAATAGCCCGTGAGGTTTCATACATCAGACGTAATTAAAAGCACAAATGTGTAGAGATGTCTGTGGGTGAGTTTGTTCATTTCCATGCATGGGAAACACTCAGGGAAATTATGTCTTTGTCTGTGTCCCTCTCCTCAAGGTCTTGTTTTTCATGGTGTAATGTCCAGGACTGTGGTCCCCTCGAGCAGGGCCACCTCTGTGTTCCAGCCCTCCTCTCATCTCTGTGGCCTGGCCGAGCTCCTCAGAGAGCTGGGTCCTGTCTCCAGGCTCAGAGGAGGTGAGCTGGCCGAGGTGATGGTTTTTTAACACCAGACGCTGTCTCACCTCCACAGCAGACAGGCTCTTTATTCAGTGACGCCTGAAATTAGATGGTGCACTTTTAAGAGGGATGGAAATGTTGTGGTTGGAATTGGCACTGAGGTAGTCCATGCCAAT
The DNA here is from genome assembly GCA_029783705.1 of Chaetodon striatus. NCBI lineage: Eukaryota > Metazoa > Chordata > Actinopteri > Chaetodontiformes > Chaetodontidae > Chaetodon > Chaetodon striatus. The sequence continues at coordinate 8,729,693 of JAPZEB010000024.1, forward strand.
CACTGAAACTAGCATCTGGAGATATATATATATGTTGTGGACTTTCTATCATCCAGAACAAAATGACTTATTTTACGTGCGTGCAAAATTTTGCTCATTCCACCCAATTTCCGCAATATGTTTCCTGCATGTGTGTTATTGCGCAGCAAGTCATGCATGAGGGAATGCTTTATCTGTGACACAATTGCAGCTCTTCTAGAATTAATTCACCGCTGTCAAAACCAACATATGCTCTCGTCTTATACAGTGATTCTGCACATGTCCAAGCTGTCGTCTTTAAATGTCTTTATCAGGGATGAAAGATCTATACAGTGAGGTCTGCAAACTGCAAAGGAAACTGACACAGATGGGTAGAGCTTGTACAGTTTGTCATTTACTTATGCATATTAATCATTATTACACAATGAAAAACAAGCATCACGGGACTCTCTCACTGTCTCCCTGTCTTTGGCCACATCTTCTTCTTCAGCACCTCTTCTCCATCTCCCTCCTCTCTATTTCTCTGCTCCCCCACTCCTTCACTCTCTGCCCCCCTCTCTCCTTTCAGTGCTGCAGCCTAGCCCACCCTGCTCTGAGCGTTAATGGTACATGCCATTAGAAAGCCCATCTCTGGAAGGGAGGAGGGGAGGGTGGTCTCAATCTCTGCTAAGAGGCTACTTTAGTCCCCCAACATAAGCACATTCACAGATGTCTCCGCACGCGTAGAGCCGTGTCACCCGTCACGACAGAGCAGCCTGCTTCTGTGTGAACCAACGAGGCGCGGACACAGAGAAACAGAGAGGGACAGAGAGATACGAGAAGAGGTAGTGAGGATAAGGGAGGGAGGCTGAGCTGAGAGAAAGAAGAGGTGAAGAGCCACGGAGCAAAAAACACATACATCGCTGCCACTCTGACGTCTCCCCCCTTCATGCGCCTGTTTCGGCTTGTGTGAGCGCAAGGAGAGGAGAGATAGAGAGACGGGGAAGGGAGGAAAATAAATCCTGGGAGCTTGTGTCCTCTCTTTGCTTTATATCCCTTCTCTTTTTTTCATCTCCATCATCCAAGGCATGAAGGCGGGTGTCAGCTGGCACGGCAGAATAAAAGAAAGGGATGCTTTGACTGCTGCCTCTCTTTCGACAAGGGACGAGGAAGAGGAAGGGGGGGACAACACACAGCAGGGACAAAAACAGGATTTCTAGAATGAATGGGAGTCCTTCTGCCGCATGCGCTGGGAATAGCAGTCTCACACTGAAGTCTCTGAATGAGGTAAAAATGAAACCACTTTCTATTCCTTTTTTTTTCTATGCGCCTGATTGGTCTGCAGGGTCAGATATGCATCTGACAGGCACTTGTAAGCATGCACCAAAGCTTGATAGAGATGAACCAATTTCCATGCTGATCAGGTCTGGAACAGCAGCGGAGAGATTGCCATCTTTGTCCCTGGGTCGCTGTGTGCAGCAGCACGGTGCAAGTGAGGGGGAAAATCTATGCATGTTGCATGCCGCAGAGAGGCAGTGTGAGCTGGGGGGAGAAAGAAGAGTCAGTGTCGGCCTGATGAAAAGAATTGCTGATAATCCTCATGATGAGCATTTGGGCGCTGAGATAGCAGAAGAGGATGGAGAGATTTTCTTTCAACTGACCAGCAGAGCTGCTGCCGCACCAGGTCCAATTAGAGTTTGGATTCAGTGAGTTCAGCTGAGAAATGCTAATTAAATTCACTTTTTTAAAAGCATAAAATATGAATTTCATCCCCTATGGTACATATTAAAAATCATGTGAAGGAAATAAAATATATGAAGACTTGAAAAAAAGGAGGGGTTGAGGGATAGAACAAAATACAGTACGTGTTTTCTAAAGCAAAGTCTGACAGAGCACTTTCACTGGTGACCCTGGGGAGCCATACACTACCTTCCAGTCAGAAAATAACAACTTGTCCACAGAAGCGAACAAAAAAGGGGCATTGGCTTGAGAAAAGGAAAGCTTGAGTCGAAGTTAAGTGGGCTGTACGCTCTCATTTCTGACACCTAGCTAGGAAACCCTGGCTGTTTGTGAAAAGATGCAGTGTAGAGGTGATTCTCCTGTGAGGCACAGGTGTATGATCCTGGACAGAGGAAACAACAGCACATTGTGTCAAACCGTTTTCCTTTTCTGTCCACTAATAAGACAATGATGCCATACTTCGGCTGTGATGATCATGAACTAGAAAAAGCAGGGTATATTTCTGTAGTGATGTGAGCAACAGGGGAAACAGGCTAGCGTGCATGTAAAACATGCATTGGCGGTATAATTATTGCAGGGTTTAGTGCTTAATTACATGTATGTTTGTAGTGATCAGGTACTGTTAGTCGTCTCGGTGGAAAATCTTGCATCGTGCGGTTACAGCGCCAAAGGTCTGGGCTCCTGTCCTAAGTCCTTACTCATGTGTCAGGAAACATCAACCTGACTCTTCCTGGAAGCTTTGACTGGTCCAGTCACACAACGCTGACACCCACCATGACATCAGGCACATTGGGCGAATATGCCGTCTCTCAAGCTCATATTTTCACAAACAAGACACTGTGTCTGAGAAAAAGGCTTTCATAAAGAAAAACAAGAACAGTGGTAATACTGTTGCTTTAATTTTTGGGGGGAATCATTAATATTTGATTACCATTTAATTGCTTTTTGATATATACATCTACCCAGTGAGCCTTAGTGCTGGGAGTATGTGTAGTTGTGACACGGTATGGTGGAATGAATCCAAACCTCTAGTCAAGCTGTGCATTACTTAATCCACACTGGGAAATACAATAAAAACACACTCAATCCATAGAATTAAATATTTGTGCTCCTGTCTTTCTAAACTTCTCCTTATGTCTGCCAAACACTCAAAGCACTTCTACACTACAGAGTCACATTCACCCATTCACTTCATGGTGGCCGCGGCTACCATACAAGGTGCCACCTACTCCTCAGTATGCACTCACAGCCCAACTTGCACATACTTTGCCTACTGGAGCCGGGGATCGAGCCACCAATCTTCCGATCAGTGGACAACCCGCTCTATCTCCTGAGCCACAGCTGCCCTCATCTGTTCCACAGTCCACCTACACAGCAACACCTGGCGCCTGTTTCTCAACTGTGCACAGTGCACTCACATGCAGTGAAGCTGTGCATGCTCCCAGCTGTTCCTCACACTGGTATTAGCATGCTTCTATAGCACTGTACTCTCTGACTGACTTTGTATATATTTAGTTTCTGCCCAGTCTGGCAATGTCAGCAAATAGCATCCAGATCTCATTTATGGAGGCGGACGGCTTGTCATTTCATTTTGTGTTCATGGTTGCCCCCTCTCCTTGGCCGTACAATACACAAAGTGCTGAGGGGGCCAGAAATATACACACATTATGTAGCTGCAGTTCTGACACTGCAATTCATGATTTACAGCTCAGACCACATTGGAGTTATGCATATAGTATAGCATGTATAAATTGTACTTTATGTCCTTTTTGATGGCTAACAAATCTTGTGTTAATGCTTTACTGATGAGTTATAACCATTATAATTCATAAATGGAAATAACTTCTGGTAGGCCAACCTGTCAGTCTACAATTGTGGTTAGTTTATATGCTTTACTAGCATAAATAGAGCTATTAGAGTATTTTACCTCTTTAGTCAATTAGGAGAAGCCCTATCAAACCCTCTACTCACTGGAAGGTCAAAGTAATATTTTAACTGGAGAGCTGAATGGTTATTGTCAAGTGGAAGAACTCACAACTCTTTAGTAATGAAGCTTGTCAGTTTATATTAAGCATTGAAATGTGAAGCAATAAATGTTAGGAACGCATAAACACAAAGACAGAGCAAGTTACATGGCCACACATTACCATTTATTGACTAAAATCCATTAAACAGCATTTTAATAAGTCTTAATAAACAGTGTATTCATGCATTAATGTAAAGTGGCACTCACTTTTTTTACAGTCTCCCTCATGTAGGATAAAAATAGGGAACACTGTACAAAAAATGTCATTATGATTATACAATGCAGGTATATGTATACATTATATTGTAGAAACACAGGTGTTGCATGTACATATGTGGAGGACACGTGTTCATCAGTGATAGCTCAGCAGCATTTCACACATCATTGCACAGTGTAATAATGTGCATGAAGCCCGACAAGACGGAGGGATTAGACTTTGCACAAATGTTTTGAAAGCTATTGACAAGGCTGCGCGGGTTTAGAAACAGAGGGCAGTGTGTGGGTGCGTGTAAAGCATGTCTACCTACACTGAGGACCCACAGATACAGGTTTTTGAACCCCACTCCACATGGGCAAAATTCATTAATGTTTGATGTCTGTGCTGTGGGTTTCTCTTTGAAGGTAGCTGAACTTCTCTGCAGATTCAGTCATGGGAGCTGTCCAGCCTTAGGCAACAGAGGGGCAAAGCAGCCAACATGAGAATAAAACCTCGCCTTTATCACATACAATAGATACAATATACGGTTCAATGAGCAATAGTATTGAGTGTGTACAGCACAATATGTGCTTAGGCTTGTATAGAACTGGAGTGCTTCATGCATATATTCACACACACGGCTACATGTGCTCTCACAGTGTACTGCTGTAAATATAACATTCACACAAGTGCAGTGATTACTGGGGGGAACGTATCTTTATGTTCATGCATATTAAAACTGTTTCCAAGGGTGACGACGCCCCAGTCTGATCTTTTAGAGGCTACGTCAAGAAGTCTGATTCTTAGGGTTGCATGTTGTAGTCAAGTGTAGGATGGTGCCGCTATATACTATAGTTTGCATGTATCACACACTTCCTGCTGCAAATATAAACAAAATCTTTTCTTTGATTAGCATTTTTGTACCTTGAGGCATACCAGCATTTTAAAGTACAGCTCTTACATTAGCAAGCAATGATTGTTACTTTTGCATGGTCAAGAGCAGATTGGCAGACTCATACCAAAAGTGTCAGGATGTTGCAGTCAAAGTGCTTGATCCAAGTGATTAGCAGTAAGAGTAAAGATTCAAACACAACATTTTTAGGGGTAGGATTTAGGGTCTAGACTAGTTAAAATGATTTTCACACATATGACCTGCATCCAAATATTGCTGCATTTCCTACAGCATGAATATACAGATCATAGTTTAAAGCAAAGGGTCCTCTTGTAACAAGACTTAGAGAATTCTTCCTGGTAGCAGAAAGAAAAGAGAAACTTTGTTTTGAAAAGGCAAAAGCAAGAATAATTGGCCCTTAAAGTACTGTAAATTTATGAAGTTAATAGTCCTCCACCACTGCTTACAAATTCCCTTGCAATGCCTGGCTGTGCGCAATGAACTATTATCTTTTTTCACTTATTTGATTTTATTCAGATGGTAAAAATCCAAATTAGAGGGAAGCGAGATCTACATTAATAAGTAAAGGTTGCTTTTTAAGATAGTGTTTGCTCAGGAATTTAAGTCAGTCTGGTTAACGGTGTCAAAAACTGAGGTCTAAATTGTATGAAAATATGTGATGGCATGGTTTGACTATGGCCCATGGTGGTCCCAAAGGTAGGGCTTAAAACACATGCCCTTTTTAATGAACAGCTTAGAAGCCAAGTTATAGCAAAATGAAACTAAGATCAATCTGTTGGGCCTTGCAGCAGTGCCGTTCTGTACCTCTGTGGATTACACTCCATGGGGCACTTAAAATCTGTCTGGCTGCCCATTAAGACAGCCACTATCCTGGCTCATTAAAGTCCTGCAGAGGAATTAGAATAAACTGTGCTCTACAGACTTGTGCTGGCAGAGTCTCTCTGCCTCCTCTCCAGCAGCTTTTCTCCTTCCAGGGACAGCAGTTGTTTGCCCGAGGTACATCAGAGCAGCTTGGAGTGACCAGCAGTACAGAATAATTAGATGTTCAATTCCTCCAAACTGCTGTAGCTGTTGAATTCATCCTGACTTGTTTCAGCAATTTCAGCAAAGGTTGCCAAAGATAATCACTATGTAGGACATCACCACTCACTTAAATGGGAAATCGGGTTTGAAAAGCAGGGATTATAAGTGGAGGATGGGATGCTATCCTGGAAGTAGTGAAGCAATACGAGTTGCAATCAAGTGCATTAAAATCAAAGGAGTGGAGTGGTTGAAGTGTGATAAAAGCTGGATTCTAATACAGTATTTGTTTGCCATTTTTTCCCACGTTGTGCTGTATTTCAGAGAGGACTGAATATTGTGCTGTTTTGGTTGTTCCTCTTTTTTTTTTCAGCAAGATATGTTTGAATTTGAGAATATAAGGGCTGTTTATTGATGTGTCTGTTGGTATCTCTGAGAGGGAGCTATTTTTTATTGCTTGTGACAATCAGCAATGTACCATTTGTAATCCTGATCAAAATATAGGAGTTCCTCCTGAAAACATTTAGGCCAGTGAATCACAACTTGCGGCCCACAGATGATAGGGTGCCAGGTGGTCTGCTGACCATCATCTAATTTACAATAAAATTTCAATTCATTCAAACTGGGATTTTTTTTTTTTTTTAAATAGAAAAAGGTGCCAGCAAGCATTACAATCATAGAGCTTGTTTATCCCCAAAAAGTGCCAGGGGAAGATCACCTGAACCCCCTGACAGAGGTCTGGTCTAATTATTTATATATTAATTACTAAGGTTTGTTATTAACTGGCCCCTGGCTTCCTGACATTTTGCAGACGTTGCCCCTGGGCAAAGTAGGTAGAGTATTCCTGATTTAGGACCTGTCCATGTATACAGAAAGGTAATAAATTCAGGCTACCTTTTGGACATCTCCTCACGATTGATTCCCCTGTGTTGTAAGGACGAAGGACCTAGACACTTACTCAGTACTACTACATCTCGCTAAAGGTCTGTCTTAAGCCAAAAATGTTGCAGTACTCTCCTT
>JAPZEB010000024.1:8742253-8757974 GCA_029783705.1 Chaetodon striatus
AGCGCAGGGAGATGAATTTATTTTTATTCCACTTCCCCCCTTATGTTGGGTTTAGTATTTCCAAGCATCCAACTTCTGTCAAGGCCGGAAATTAGTGAAATTAATTGTGTGAAAGTTGAAACACTTCGAGGTGTGTGAGAGGTAGAAGGAGTCAGCGTTTCTTCAGCTCAGAGCTGCCAAACAGTGTCATGCGTCATGCTGAGAAGCGAGAGATGACAGGCCTTAGCTAGCCTGTTTTTATTGTTCTTGTCATTGCTTGCATGACATTTCATGTGCAGTAGGCGCCAATTACCTCTCACTCACAGTGTTGCATCTCTGAATCACGCTGGCACATGGGTAATGAAGGCAAAGTGTCCCTGTTTCCCTCATGAATTTTAAGACATTGTTGCTGACATTCCATTAAAATGTGGGTTTAAACCATTCTGATGTATTCTGATTTTTTTTTCACCTCTATTTAGATTAACTTTTCCCTCCCGATCCTTCCAGCACCTGAGGAGGGAAATCCTCTCTGATGTAGCCTGATGTTTGTGGCTGTCAGAAATTTCCAAATATGGATTTAATTTTAAAAGTTCTAAAGAACATGGTGACCTGTCGGAGCATCTACCGTGCGCATTTATCGCCTTTCTGCTTTGGACTTTAATTAATAGTTTTATAAAAGCAATGAGCAGCAAGTCTGACCTGCGTTGCACCAGCCTTAATTTGTTGAGCTTCTTGGCTATAAGAATTAATTGCCGTGAACAAGCTGTAAAATACAGATACAAAATAAAGAGCTTAAACCGTTCATGCTCATAATCACTTTCATAATCATTTCATAAGTGATGTCTCTGTGTACCAGAGAAGATTGGCATGTTATGAATAAGGTGGACTTTAATGAAAGTGATTTAAGGTTTATTGATATGTACATTTTGATTTTACAACATGGGGAAACACTGAAAGATGCCCACCTTCTTTCCTCTATTCTTAATGCTAACCAGCAGGTTTGATATGCACTTTACATATGCAGCACTGAGGGCTGCATCTTGATGCCCCTCAGGCAACATCTACTGAGCCTGCCCGCACCATCTGACTACAGTTATGACGACTCTGAATGTGATCATTTAGAGAATATGTGGGAATTATTAGAGCAGAAGTTGAGCAATCACTTGTGCAGCTGTAGTTTGTATCAACAGGGGTTTCTCGCCCTCACGCAACACGTCCTTCATGTCCATATCAAGGGAAATCATTTAAATGCCCAGTACTATATTGTCAAACTGCTTTTAGACTACCATTACATTTTGTTCCGCCTCCAGCTCTCGACAAAACTGGCAAGTGTCCTCATGGAAAACATTGCATTTGTCATTTGTAACTGCAATTGCGGCAGTAGGCTGGTGTGATGGCGCTGTATTGTATTTAGCACAGTGCAAAACTGCCACAGAGGAAGAAAAGAGCCGTCTGTTTTTGGCTGGACCGCAGCAAAGTGAGTACAAGCCCTATAAATGCGAAAGAAAGCCACTGAGGTCATTATTAGTTACTCATTATTTTCCTGCTTTAATACAAACAATGCAAAAATTGCCAGCTGGCAGTTACAAACCTGATTGCAAACCACTGTCTGAGTTTGTGAACGCATCTCAAGTTGGAAAAACATGCACAGATTTGAATTCCCTGGGTCAATAATCTTAGCCAAATGTTGCTAAAACTAAATCAAGCTTTTTCCAACCAGAGTAAAGTAGACAAAGAACTACAGCCTACAGTCATTTTAAGCAAACAGGCTGTCAAGCCAAGATAGCCTACCACAAAATGATTCAAGAACTTCACTCCTATACACTGTAGTGTCCTCAAAATCACTTCACACATCTATAGTCTCCTTTTGGGTATAGTACCAGAACTGATTTGGAAAAATCTACTTTTGCATAATTTGGGGAAAAAATATTCTGTAACTTCACTCTTATACAGTGTGACCAAAATCATTCACACACATACAATTATTAGAACTCCTATAACACATTGCTTGTAAGTAGGTGTTGCTTGAGCCAGTTGAAGCCACAGTAAACATTTGTTTGTGCACATGATCATGATGCCACCACCTCCGCCCTATTTTGAGTCAGGAAAAACACTGCATAGTTATCAGCCATTGTCACTGAGTGTTTCGGTGATTTCTGAATGGCTCTGTCTGCTTTTGTTTTTAACAGATCAACAGATTTTTGCACTGAGGGACCGATTACACTGTCTCCTCTCAAAACTCTAGTACAGTTTGAGAGGATTTCAATGAGAATGAATCAGCGTTGTAGTCATTTTGTTCCCATGAGAGACTCAAGTGAATATCTTGTTTATGTCTGCCTCGCCTTTATGAAGTACAGAGGGATAGGAGCAAAAGTATGTTGCCAGAGACATTTGTTGCAAATTACCACTGTGAACCGCTGCTGAGCAGATAAAGTGGTAGTTCCATTAAATGCCATCTAGGTATCTCCGACAGCGTAATAATTGTTTGTCCTCCTGGTGACGCCTGTATGTGATGGGATGGATTTTCAAAAAATAAGGTATGGTGATCAACATGGTTCAGTGAAATAGGCAAAGGCAGCATTTGCTGCTTGGCCTGAAGCTGAGCCCCTGCTGTAGCCTGCCACATTTAGATGGTGTCCAGTGCTCTCACATCTGTCGTCCTGATATGACTGATATGTACACAGAAAACTCCAGTCAAGTCTGGAACAAGGACATTTGACTTTAGCCTGAATTGCAGGGATTCATTTTCCTGTTTTTACCTCATCGTTACATTATTTTGCTTCCAGTTTAAATTTAGTGATCAAGTTCAGCATGATAGTACCTCGTAAAATGTGAGGAAATGGGTATAATCGTGCGATTTAATGAAAAGAATAAGCGATGAAATGGAAGCACATCATTGTACCAGTAGTGCAAACACACACACTGAGCATCTAGTTAATTACTCTTCTCAGAATCGTGAGCAGATTTCAGAATACTTCATAATCATGAGTGCAGGTGTGTGTGCGAGCACATGTTTCATGCATATGTGTCTTTTGTCCTTCGCCTGTATGGACACTGCATCACTTAGCATTATTAAAACAGGATCATTCGAATGAATGCCAAGAGGCTGTGCTCAGTTACATGCAGCTCACTGTTGCGTCATCGCCAAAGATAACTGTAGACAGAATAATGTTCACAACAAGGAAAAGGAGTTGAGTTATAATATGCAGTGGGTTGGAGGCCCGAAACAAATGCCCTTGTGTGATTGATTACACGCTACAAGCTAATGAGATAAACAGAGCTTGAATCGATTCAGTCGGGGAGGAATCATGCCAGAGGGGCATATGCAGCCGTGTGCAATGGCTGTATTGACACGCTCATATTCAAACAGTGGAGGAGACCAAGCTGCGCTTTTGGCTGAGAACAGAGCTGTGTCCTCTTCCGCTGCATGGAGCTGCTTCGCCCACCACTGCAATCAGGGTCAATGCTGCTCAAATCAAATGCAAGCAATGGGATCTGACAAGTTAGGTACTTACCGCTTAACAATCAGTGCTAAGAAAACCTTTTCCCAGTCAAAGACAAACAAGACATGGGCTGTGTAGCAGGCACTCTTGCATTAACAGATTGGAAAGCACCTTTAACTGTAGTTAGTGACAAAGCAAATTACAGTATGAGCATGGATGACCATCAGCCCAATTTAGGGACTAACTGCTGAAGCTGCTAGAGTCCTTGGCTCATTGGCTAATGACAGACTCACTGATATTCCAAGTGCGGTGGTTAACCAATTAAAGCCTTCATGCTTCACCAAGATGACTCCAAGAGGATAAGCAGGGCTGGACATCGTGTGTGATGTTGAGCATGTCTGAGGTGCATGCGGTGACTCAGAATAAATGGAGGGCAGAGAAAGCTCAGGGCTTTGGAGGAGTGAATATCTGGTCTTCTACTAAGATGACTGTTTTGCTACTTCATCGCAATATAACATGCAATTTAGTCCTTCTGTCGAGTATTACACAAGAATTTTGTGCTCAGGTTCTTCATAATATTTGTGTTGGTATGTGTTAGGCTCACCTCGCTGTAAGTCTCTAACCACTTACACTTTCAAAAGCAGCTGAAATGCTTGTTTCAGGAATTGGTTTTAACTCTTAGTGTGAGACCTTGTTAGACTTTAACAAACGCAGAAATGCAGCACAATTCCAAAGAGCTGTAGCTTTATTTTTCCTGAACCAGGATTCACCACAGAGTATTTTAAGCCTTTTTGATGCTCTCTGATAAGCATGACAGCAGGGAAATACGACCAGGCTCCTGGAAGGACACTCAGAGGAGGTGTGCTTAATTGATTGCTTTATGATTATGTCACTCAAGTCTTGTCTGCACACCAAAAGACACAAGGGGGGGGCAGTCATCAGTCATGGGAGAGGGAAAAGGGAGAGGAGAATCTGGCAGCATTGACTGCTTTTTACACAGAGGACAAAGGGACGAGTCTGTGTTGTTTATGTGCTACCAGAGACTTAGAGGGAAAATACAAAATTTCATCAATGTCCAGTTGCATAAAAATTCATTTGCTGTAGTGTTTGATTATAAGCCTTTGGGCAGTAAAGCAACAAGGGAGCAGGGCTGGGTCGTCGCAATTCCTCCACAGCTGAGCATTTCAAAGAAAGAGGCTGGCCTCCTTTTTATGTGATTCCAGATTCTCCCCATGAGGGTGACATTTCCTTTTGCTGCAAAGGATTTAGCGTGGTGGTGTGTGTGTGTGCATGTGTCGCATGTGCCTATCAGTCTTAATATTTTTACATGCTTTTTACACAGTTTGTGAAATTAACTCGAGAGGGTCTTAGTTAATATGCAAGCTGGATCCCTGACTGTAAATGAGGCTCAATCAGTTAAATATGTAAAATAGTTAATAGTAAAAACAATTTTCCCCTCGCTGCCGTTCATTTTTCAGCCTTACATTCAACAGTGAACACATGAAGTCAGGTTCAGCCCCACAGCACTACTCCAAGTTATTCATTTGCTAATGAAAAAAACCTAAATAGTGAGTTTGTAATTTAGTGATAGTGACACAGTTAATAACATAATCCTTTACTGCTCTCATCATTCAAATTCAAATGAGGGATTTTATAAGAAATTATAAGTTTGTACACGTGTGTAAGTAGGGGACATTTTAAATCTACAGTATGAATAAGAAACCCTTTTTTTATCATATACACATGTGAGAAACATAGCGGTAATACTCATGTATTCATGTTGTCAGTGATGAGTTTTAAAAAAGCAATGATCAAACAGCCTTTGGTGAAAATTACTTTCAAATATAACAAAAGTCGTCAAAATCTACGGCTCACTGGCTAAACACAGAGTCCACCGCACCACTCACGTTGGTGATAATCACCTATGATCGATAGTTACTGTCCAAATGTGGTTTCTAACATGCCAAATTCAAATACACAGAGGGGAAAACAAGCTTTTACACCACGTACAAAGCAGGGAGAAGGGATGAAAATCGATATGGCTCCAGCCACGCCATACTGCAAATGAAAAGCATGCATGCCACGATAATGGATATGGATTTCTGGGTGTGTGGCTCATGTTTTATTCCCATGCAGTGCTGAAGTCTTTATATACAGTGCTGCAAAAAATTGATTGATGAGTACAAGGGACAGAGAGCGTATTTCTACATATTGTGACTTCCAATGCAATGTGTTCAATCACTGTATAAAAGGCAGGGAAACAGCCATTTTGTATGGTTTGGATGTAGTTTTTTTTTTTTTTTTGGGTGGACCATTCCTTTAACCTTCTACAGAAATGTGTCACATTTAAAAGACCGCTGCCAGAGCTGTCTGCTGCGACTCTTGTGTAATTAGTAGCTGTCAGAGGTTTAGGTAAAGACAGAATATATATGAACTCTAGACTTGTGTTTAAACGGCGGGTGAGACGCGGTGAGGAAGCCAAACACTGTGTGGAAAAATGCATTGAGGAATGAAGAGAGAAAGAGCAACATTACAATATTTACCATGCTGAGAGAAGCGGGATAGCAGCCTTGAGATGTCTTACATTGTTTGTAATCAGTAAGACACCCGCTCTGCATCGGGCTTCCTGGTGTGCCTTTGTGTGTGTGAGCCCTTCGTAGCGGTGTGTTTGTGTGTGCAGGGGTCACACTGTTTTAGTCTCGATATATTTGTTTTTGAGAATCGTTTTTGTGATATTTGTGGCTGTCTAGGATGTTGTTACCAAGGTGATAGCCAATGGCTGTTATACAAGCTATTATACAATGACGATGAATCCAGTCAGATACATAAGCAGGCAAGTAGGCTTACTATGACAAATTTCATGTTTTGCAGTAAACATTTTAATAATCTTGATAAATTCTGTCATTATTTTAGTGCATTACCAAGTTAATTTCAAGTTTATGGTAACTTTCATACATCCGTAAGTGAGCCACACATATTTACTGTGTCACTTGGCCTCCATTGTTGCCATTATCTCATAGTGAGACTGACACATTAGACAGCAAGGATACAGTATGTAACTATCAGTCTGATCGGAGCATATTTATTGGCTAAGTGATATTTATGGCACCTGGCTGGCTATAAATTTGGGTCACACCTGCTATTATTTATGTGGCTGCAACATGAGTGTTGTCATTGCTCCTGTGAGTGCACACTTTTCAGTATAGCTTCATGTAATTCTGAGTTGACATATAAAGTAATGAAGTTTTAAAAAAAATCATCACCAAAAATAGTAACTGTATTTTTTCTGACTGACAACATCACCATTGATAGGTACGAAAAGTGTCTGTAATACACTTTTAGTTCCAATATTCACACAGTTAACCAACTGGGGGCCGGTGCTGGTAGCCAAAAAGTAACATTTAGGCATCAGGGCTAACATTAGCAAACTAGTAGCTTGTACTGTCTGTGTGGTGAGCTAGTTAGCCTAACTTGCCAGCTTCTACTCTTCAAGTGGAATACAAACTTAACAACAGGATGGGTCTTAACACATCCTGATTCTTGTGAAGGTACATACCATAGACTGAATATAAAGAACGACTTGTCTCCACTTACCCCCACTGCACAAAAATGAAGTCAAAACATCCTGGATACAGCCGCTGCCATCTCGCCCAGATGGCATCATTTGGAGCCCAACGCAAGTCCAGCCAGTCACAAGCAGCATCATTGATTGCAATCACACCAATTGGCCCGCATAGCTGCTGTCAATCATGACATCAGACCTCCTTCTATAACAAGTAACATTAAATAACTAACTATAATAACTACATAAAATCAAACTTAGAAAATGAACACACAAATCAGCATGATAAGAGCTGGAAATTATTTAATGTGTACTTTGAGTTTTTAGTTTGGTCCATGTACCATCCACTAACAGCAGGCGGGGGCCGGTTTTATGACCTGTACTGCAGCCAGCCATCGAGGGGGCAATCGAGTTGTTTTGGCTTCACATTTAGGGAGCTGTCATGTCATACATCTTTTTTAAACAGTCTGTGGTACGCACCAGTCAAAGCTGGGTTTGTTGAGAAATGCAAAGTCCAAAAAATATAAAACAACGTGACGATAACTTTACATTCTCTAGGCTTTACTAGGCTATGACATGCTCCAGTCATAAGTGCACCATGGAAGTTGACAGTGCTTCTCTTAGCTACCAATACCAAAATCAAATGTTAGTCATTTGCTGCAATGGGAAACACTTACCCAGAGGCCTGAAGCTTAGATGCTGTTTCCACAAATATGCCAAAAAAATAATATTAAACTCTTGAAATTGTTTAAAATTAAGCACAACAAATACAGTGTTTTTATAATTAATATTTCCTCCGACGGAAAGGAAGGAAAGTTCTCTTGCTTTTCAACTTTATTCAGGACAAGATTACACAGCTTATGGCCACTGCACCTGGTGGAATGTGGCCCATCACCTGCTTTCCAAATTAAAATGTGGCATTGGCTCTGTTGTGCCAAACCAAAGAGGTTGAAACGTCGTCACACAGCTGCTTCAAAAGTCAAATTTCGCTCAATTTCCTTTCCATGGAGACATTGAAAACCTTATTTTTTAAGAGAATGGCGCCACAAATAAGTGTAGAGTACTTTTTCTCAAACCACATTTCTCCCTTAGTTCTTCAGAAATGTAAGCCTCAGCTGAGAAGTTCCACTTTCAAAATCTCATCAACACTTCCCTTCACTGAGAGTAGGCTACATTTCTCTCCCCTTTCTAAGGCTCTCTAGAAATATGAACTACATGGATTGAGCTTTGTCCCCACTTTGGTTACAGTGGAAAGACTCAGGATGACTTGCATGTTGAAAATGAGCTGTCATAGTCACTCTCTGACTGTAAGGTACAATTTCACAATCCATCTCTTCATCCATTTCCATTTGAAATTTGTTTAAACAGGCTGCTAAAAATGCTTCCCGTCCAAAACATCAACCCTTACAACTCTATGTGCTACTGCTGGAACAAGCAAAGAGAAGACAAATGAGGCAGTATGTGAGCACATTTAAGGTGTATGTCCCAGAGAAGTATGAGACATACACCTATGAGATTGCAGTTGCTTAAACAAAGCAGTGTTAATTTTTTGGTTAAGTCTTGTGCTTGAGTTGCTTCCTGAAAGCTGTGTAATGAGAGGTTAGTAAGGCTGCCCCCAGCGATAGTGACGCGTTACGTCAGACAAAGGGCTAAATCTAAGAAGGCTTAAGCCATTTAAATAAAGAGGAAAGGCCTTTAAAGTGTGGCCGGTGTTAAGCTTCACACCAATCTGATAAGCGCACTGTTCCCAAAGTAGCTTCGCATAAACTGATCTCATAGCAGCAGGCAGGCGTGATGTGAAATACCCCTATATCTTGTGATTTTCTCAAGCAAGAACATATAGACATTCAAATTTAAATGCAGTATTGATTAATAAGTCAGTACAACATTACAAAGCTCATTTTAAAGACATCCCGTCATCACTGGAGACATGCAACAGCAGCTTTGCTAACTACCCAATCAATAGAATCCCATTCACACTGTCCCTTATTGGCAACAGGCAGAGATGAATTAGTATTGTTGAGATCTTACTGGGATCCAACTAATAGAATATATTTCAGAAAGATTGTAGCTGAGCTCACACATGAAAGGTCTCCAAAATGTCATTTATCTAAATCATAAGATATGATGCACTTTGATGTCCAAGACAAACAGGATTCAGTTTTGCTCATATATGAATAGAGTTTTGTGTGTGACCCTTGTGTCATTATATCCTATCAAAAGGACTCTGTAAAAACATGTCCCATGTCCAGGAGCATAAAAGCCACTAGACTTTTAAATATTAGAGATTCAAATCACTGAACCGTTAGTTTGAAGTGTCCCATCCTGAGCCTATATTTGTTTATGTTTTGTGCGATAAAGTTTGTTAAATCGCTTTATTTCACGATTGTGCAATCACGAATGACTAACACTTACATAAAAGTGATCAAAAATAAAACAATAAAACTAAAGTAAGCTGTGAAATGTGCGCCAACATCATAATCAAGACAATAAAATCTAATAAACCCTGAAAAGTATTTATTCTGCCAGCAGTGACTGTATCCTAACATACTGTGCAAGCATGGCAGGAGAGGATATCCCTTTATCAAAAATCCCTGATGGTACCAGGGAAGAAGAAAAGACAAAGACTGAACATCTTCCTCCGGCTCAGATTAGCACACACGGCACGTAGCCTGCAGAGATACAAACACTGAGTTTTCTTACAGCTGAATTATGACAGGAAATGTTAACTCAAATCTATTTGCCCAAGGTAATATCTCAAGGTTAAGAGAAGCCATGCATGATGTCTTTATTCCGAGAAAAGAAACCTGCTCCTTAAGGGCACCACTCTACATCTCCATCTGGCCTTCTATTGAAACCAGCAACCTGGACGCGCCTGCATGGGCCTCCGTTCTGCCTGAAGGCACCGAGGTCGATTCGGTGTCAGCTGTAGACCCGCTCACACTGCTACCAGTTGGAGGTCATTGTGAACACGCAGGTGTTTTCTCACATGGTATCACCTTGACACAGGCCCCCCTGATACCACTGGACCGTAATGTAATTGCAACACAGCCTGGTGTTAGGAAGATGGAGCTAAAGGAGGGGATGGGCTGTCAGGATGAACGGACGAGAGGCAATACGCCCAGACTCTATTACTGTTAATTGAAGTGGAGAAAGAAAGAGGGATGAGGACGACAGAGAGGGAAGAGGGGGAGACAGATAGAGATAGGGGCCGAAGCAGGAAGGTAGAGAACCTGCTGTGATAGTAACCTTATCTCCAGATGAACCTTAGCAGGAATGTGAGAGGTTAATTCAAAGTCATGTCACGGAGATGTACAGGGTCCACTCTACTGTCTCATTTGGGAGTTAGAGGAGAAATGGTATCTCACCTCATCTGGGAAAAAAAGACAGCTTGTTTAAGGATTTATTGCTAATTGTAGATGCATGAAATCCCAAAGAAAGCTTATGCATTTCAACTTGAAAATGAAGTGCCATCCACAGTAATCCTCTGTATCAGAAGTTTTAGAATAACAAGCTCACGAAAATTAATACATATATTTTTTACAGCTTTATTTATTATTAAGGGATTGCCAAACTGTCTATAGATTATGATGCATTAATCCAAATTGCATTCACAGAATGGGCATTAATTTCCCAAAGGTGTGAGACGCATGCAAGAAGGAGGAAGAGAAGATGGGAGCCTCATTTGTGCTCCTCTTGTTCCTGAGAGAGTAACCTAATGATGTGTTAGGATTTTTGCAACTGCTGCAGACACAAACACACATCTGGGCTCCATTTTTTATTGAAAAGGGCTCTGTCAAAGGTGTGCAACTACAGAATGAAGTGTTGGCTCATCTGTGACACCTGAAGAGAGGTTGAATGAGCAGAACCACTGTGTCCAAAGACCAAGAGACTAGAAGTTCGCACAGGCTTGAAATACCAGAGTCTGGGCTGTCACAAAGTTTCCATCCAAGGACATGAGACTGACAGATTCTGTACACGAGAAACAAGCTTGTGTTGCCTTCGTAGTTATTTTGAGCGACATTTCCCTGAGAAAATCAATTCCACTCAACACCTAGCATACATTTAGAGCTGCTACAGGGGAAGCAAAGATAGAAAATACTTCCACAGTACGTTTACAAGTGACATGCTTACAAAACCTGTTACACTGTATCTGAAAAATGCTAAGCTTCCTGCAAAAAGAAAGTATCTGAGAGGATTCAAAACTGACCATGTCATGATTTATATTTCACATGATATTAATCCTAATTCATTGGCTTTCATTGGATTCCACTGCTTTTCTGAGAAGTGCTTGTCCCATAAATAGCACCAGAGGATGAGTCATCAGTGATATAGGGAAGTGCAACCTGTAATTTGCATTTTTGTCAGACTAACATGAGTGGAAATTTGGAAATTTAAACAGGCAAGCACTGATAAATGCAGCACTTGGGCTAATGTGTTCTCTTGGTGGAAATGCATGAAAATAAAACAATGGAAAAGTAGCCCATGAGAACAGTGTACATGTATATAGATGTAGTCAAAAAGTACAATGTCCAAAAGTTTAATCGACCAAAAATACAAGCCCTACACTAGCCAGAACCCAACCTGAATCTCTGAAGAATCATGTCTCACCAATCTCGGACTAGACGCCCAGCAAGAGTTGTTTGTCTTCCATGCTGTACGTCCACAGAAGTTGATGGATGGCAGAGTAAGGACAGAAGCCCTCGCTCCATTCATCAAAACCAGACAGCCCTCTTCGGGCCTGGTGGCACAGGTGACAAATGAGGACTGAAGCCCCTGCTGGGGGGTGAGAAGGGTAGGAGCTTTGGAGGAAATCCCAGCTTGGTCAAAAAAGGACAGAGACCACTTATATTTTGATCCCCTGGCCGCTTATTATGCCAAGAGTTCATAAAATGCCTCTGAACTTTTTTGTCTCGAGCAATGAATTGCATGACGAATTGCTCTTTGCACTGTAAGCTGGGTTCAGAAAGGCCCCAAATTGGTACTTAAAAGTGTGCAGTGAGAATGAGACAGATGCGGCTGAAGGAGGCTGTGGAGACTTCTGTCGACGTAAATCACATTTTGCATTTGGAACCGCGAGGAGGCAGGCAGCGGGGAGAAGTGATTCTATTTGAAGCCCCGTATCAACTGGAGGCTTCAATGCATATTGTTAGAAGTCTGTTGAAATGGGAGGAGAGTGCGCTGGTTGGAGAGGAGAAAAGACGCATTAACTTGAATGTCTCGGCCAAGAAACAGGAATAATGCACGTTCCTTTCAAAGCCCCGAAAAGTCCTCTGAAAAATGACTGCGCTTTAAGACATCCTAATTCACCCATTATGCGTGCATATACTGAGCAGTTACAGATTCAAACTGTTGTGAAGCCACTCTAAAACTTTCCCTCAAAAATAGTAATTTACTGTTTATAGATATTTTTTTATGTATCCTCACAAGACAGCTTACTGTATTAAATTAGCTGTTAAACCTTTTAAAACAGTCTGTTATTAACATTTATGAAACGGCTTCACAGAGCCCATAAATACCTTTTGGAAAACAATGATGATTCAGGGGACTTTATGGCTTTCTTTACCGCCACAGTTTAGTGTATATTGTGAAACAGTAGCAGAGCCATCGAGGTGTTAAGCTCCGTGTAACCACGACACTGCCTCAGTGCTTCAATCTGCAGAGGTCTTTCCGGCACATTACTGGTCGACACATACAGAATGAGACCATGAAGACCGAATTGTGTGATGTTCAATTCAGCTGTCCTTTATGTGGGGACAAGCTTAGAGAAAGAGGGAGACAGGCTCCTTGTCGCTGCCAGAGAGACTACCTCGTGTTCACCAAATTCTATGTAGTCTGAATCACGTTGGTCTGTCGGTGTTTGGATCATAACTGAACAGCGCAGCAATACGGCTACACACGTCATTATCACTTTGGGTTACATATCCTATTCAAGGGCACCTTGGCTGTGATTGATGAGGGAGCAGAGTCTGTTTATTTGTCTTCCTCCTCATCATTACTATTACAGCTACTGTAAGGATTCTCATCAGTCATGTTTCAGTCACATTTTTTATTCCTCACGTCTTGGACATCATAACATTTAAAAATTCCATCACGGAGACATTTTATAGAATACTTAATGTGTCTTCCCTAAAGCAGAATCTTGTAATGGCGTCTCTACGATGCCCCTGATCTTACTCCTTGTGGGATTAATAAAATATACATTATTAGAAATCTCAATAAGCTATCTGTTCATGTATTTACTGGGTGGTGTTTGTTGACCTTAGCCACGGTTAGTTATCTTAAAGCTGCAGTAATCAATGAGAGGCTTCAGTTGGCCTCTATGGAGCACAAACACGTCAAAACAAAGTAACAGGTTCACAACCACAAGGTAGGTTAGGCTAATGCTTTCGAAAACATTGCCTTCTTTTATTTTAGTAGACACAAGATTTGCTGTTAATTTCCTTGTTACCTAGAGAATATAAGTCCAATCTTCACTTTATTTTTATCCGTGTTACTGTACGTTCTCTACAAACTCCTGAGAAACATTTCTGGGTACTTTATGTTCACTTGCTAGTTGCTAATTTTGTCTGTCTGACACAGATGGTTAGAGAAACATTGTTAACACCTTGTCATATTGTGAAACAGGCTCGGCAATTATTGTACATAGGTTTACCTGATTTTTTTTTCTGGAAAAGGTTTCCAACAGTTGTTGAGAATTCAGCAGCACAATGAGTTTAAAACTTAAACAGTGAGATAAAAGAGACGAAGGGGGTCCAAAGAGCTGCTAGCATATAATTCTCAGCTATTTTGGCACTACGAGCAACCATTTAACATTCCACAGTCATTGTATTCAATGTCAGTATTAAAACCACTGATTAATGCAGGTTTGAATTTAAATGTGAGGGTTAAAACTTGTCAGTTTCTCCATTTATGTGTCAAGAGGGAGGAACCCTGCATGGATAACACACACACACATACACACTGTCTTTCTCTAACACACACATAAAAGGACACACACAAGCGTGCACACTTTGTGTTGGCTTAATTGTGAACTGACTTTGACTCTGACTTTCATTTTGCAGCTTAAACCATCCATGTCCCAAATGCAAAGAAATCCATAAAACTCTTACCCAGGATAATTCTTATCACCAGTGGCTCTGTGATGTGTCTCAGTGTGCTTTAGATGATTGTTTTTTTTTTTTCTTTTTTGTTTTTTTTTACCCTCTGCATTTGTTTTATGAAGACCGATTTGCAAATCTTGTTTGGTTTGATGTTTGCACATGTTATTGATTTTTGCCGAGTGCTCAGGGTGGTAAATAATCACAGTGGATATATTGCCTTCGATGCAAGTTTGGCTTTGTTTACCAACGAGCGGCTGTTTAATTGCACTTTGTGCTTAGTGCTCAAAGCATTGCAGCTTCATATGGAAATCAATTGGATTTGAGAAATTTGTTCCATTTAATTGAATTGAATAATTGGCTTTTGTTTGCAAAAAGATTATTAAGAAACTGCAGAATCATTAACAATGCATTGCACTTCATTTATATTTCACAATGTCTCTGACCACAGTGATACATAACCAGTTGTCATGACTGTCAGCCACAAGGCCCTACACAGTACATACTTTACAGTTTGAAGACTTTGTTTTGTTCTTAGTGACTGTACAGATTTTCAGGTTACAAAACACTCTCTGGAATGTTGTATCGGTGCAACCAAACCATATCACTAAAAGCAACTAGTCTTATTCCACCTCAGACTTTAAAAAGTTTTTGATAAAAAAGCTAAAGAGACATCCCTGGTGTAACTTTTTTTCTTTTAAAGTGTGTTTTCAACAGAATACCAAGCAAATTGTGATCCTAGTTTATTCGCTTAATTTTGTTCGCTGGAGTGCAGCCACAAACAGCCTATGGATGAGACTGTAAATTTGCAATAGTTAGCTAACAGCATTCACTGTGGAGCTGGACTGTGGAGCGTGTCTGTGGGTGTGTGTGTGTGTGTGTGTGTGTGTGTGTGTACATGCGTGCATGCTACAGCTCAGATTCAGAGGGATTTTAAACTTGCCTAAAACTCCAGTAGTTCTGCTTATTTTCCTGCAGACCTTCTCATTTTTATTCTTGTCTTGCGTCTTTACAAAAACTCAGTATGCTTTCGTGCTGCTTCTAATTTTCTCTTCCATTCAGTCTGAAGACACTTTGCAGAGACAGGTTTGAAATCAAAACTAATAACTACACTCCCCTGCAACCACAGCCTGTCAGTTGTTTTCAAAATTTTCAAGACAAAGTGTTCAAAGTTAAACATTTTCCCGAACTCTGAAGTGTGAATTTGATATAACAGTGCTTCCATGGCAAGAGAGTTAAAGCACACGTGCTTGCCTTTAAGTGTGTGTGTAATAAGAGAGGCAGCACCAAGAGAATGCACTCCTTACCTGCTGATAAATGTTTCAGCTGTGTACTGCAGGCACAAAAATGTCGGAAATGCAGGCCGTACACTACAGTTGCTCCTTCGAGATCAGATAAAAGAGTAAGCTTTAGACCTCCCTGCCCTCCAATTCAATGTCAGTCACTCACACTGAGGCCAGTTTTTCTGTGGTAACACTGTGGAGAATTCTAGGTCTCATACCCGCCGCTGCAGTACATCCTATCAGTCACTTCATAAAGCCGCTTTTTTTTTTCCCCTTTTGCCTTGAGCGAGTGTTACGCATGGTTGAGTGTCCACAGGGAGCCTCAGTGAACATGCAGTCTCAGTGTGACAGGTC
>JAPZEB010000024.1:8769369-8783004 GCA_029783705.1 Chaetodon striatus
GATCTGTTGAGTATCTGCGAGTCAGCTGGATCTACAGAGGGGGGTATTCCCCATGGTTTTGAGATAATTACTTTCTTCCCTTATGACAACCCTATTGAATTTAGATTAGGCCAATAACAAACCTGCGACAGTGCGTGCCCTCTGCGTCGCATCCTGTCGATAGGCTGTTAATGTGCCCGACCTTTGTCTCATTTCTCCTCGCGTGGCATCAGCTGGTGCCCCTCTGCAACCACAGCGGCTGCCCACAGGCAGGTACAACCAACACAGTGGCAGATGAGGCCGACAGAGGAAGTCTCATCAATAATGGAGAGCGGTAGCTGTGGGAGAGGTATTGTGGTGAAGTCAGGAAGAATTGCAGCTGGTGTGTTTTTATTATTTTTTCCAAATGGACATTTTGAAATGATACTCCCGAGAGGCAGTGTATAAGAGGTAGGAGGCTATCAATAGCTGATAGGCTGAATAAGTTGTCAAATTTATGTTTAGATATGCATCTGGCCGTATTCCAGCACATTTCTTTCTGTGCTGTTCTGTCATTATTTCCCCAGGGTACAGGAAAATAATTAATGAAATAGGAAAGTATAGAAATACATATTTTTATGCTGATTTCTTTAAAGGCCATGCAGATGTTTTTCATACTGTATAACAAAAACATGAAATAACTATGCAGCTGAAGTCAGCTACATGGGTGTAGTCCTAAAAGGCACACCCCATGAAAGCGAAAACAAAAATGTCATCAATTTCCTGCCAAGCAGCATGTAACTGCTCCTCATCTGAGGAAAAGACTCACACAATGACCAACTCTCCTGACAGCTGTCCAGATGCAAACAAAAATCCCATCACCGAGGCACTGTGAATGACCCAGTGGCTGTTATAGTATGGCAGCGTCTCCTCCCAGCTGCCATCCTGCTCATTCCCTTTCTTCAATGCTCCTCATTGTATTGGGCAGAGGAGGCCCACTCTTACTCACATCTCTCGTGCTCTTGTTTCTCCAGGGGCCAGCCCTGAGGACGTGAAACTGTTGGGAGAGTTTGGGTGTCACTGGTGACACAGCTTCCCACTGCATTTGACCACCTTGAACTGCACACGTCTCTGCTGTCCAGGCGGCACCAATTAAGGCAGGCTTGAGACGAAGAGTTGTGGCAGTATCAGACGACACAAGGAGGAAAGGAATACACTGGAGGAGGGGCCTGTGCTTGCTGCAGACGGGCAGAGGACTGCTTGTGAGTATTCTATTGTTCTCATTGTTGTGAGGGAACACATTTCCATTCAACTGACCAGGACTGTGCCACCCATTGCCATGTTTTTAATGTTTTCAGTCGAGCAAATAAGAAGTTCATAGCCAGTATTCCATCAGAGAATCAATGCAAGATATTGATTACTTTGTAATGAGCAGCGTATTTTGCTGGCTTTGTGATTTTTTTCAAATACATGAGGATATTTTTGTAAACTGTCTCTTGCACAATGGCTGGGCTGACCTTAACAATCACGCTTTGTTCTTTTTTTTTCCACTGTCACTTACGTCCCACATTAACAAACACAGATGCCTTACTTATTCTTTTTTTTCCCTACTAAAATTAAACCTCTGTGAGCATCAAAGGATGTGGTTCAAGGTAAAAGGAGGATGCAGGTGAAAATACCTCCACCCACCATCTTTCTCACTCTCTTTCTCACTCCATCATGGCGGCCTTCCTACTTTCTGTCTCACCTCCTGTCCAATAGATGTTCCATTTTCACGAGACATCCAGCAGAGGAATTAGGTGGAGGACAGGGGCAAAATGATCTGACAGATCCACTTACCTCTGCTGCATGCGATCCCCCCTGGCCTCTGATAATATTAGAGGTTGATATATACTGTATATGGGCATAGTGCACGCAAGCATGGAGGAGAAGGTCGGGAGGGGGAAGGTGTGAAAGCTTAAGAGCCGATGCTGCTGATGACAAAGCCGAGGAAATAATCTTAAGGTGTGGAAGCAGCAAATGATGAGATCGTGAGGAGGGGTAGAGAGAAGGAGTGAGAAAGCTGTTAAATCGCTTGTAGGCTCTGTTGTCTCCTCACAACCAAAGAAAATATCATGATTTCTTATTGGCAAGCCCAGGGTAAGATGAATCTAAACCTTATACTCTCATATTGCCTTTTGCCCGGTGCAAACAAACACAGCTGAAATGAGACAGGTTAGCACACAGATCTATAGGACTTACATAAACCACAGTGCCCTGGGATCACACCACCGGTCGATAGCAATGCTTCACACTGCACCAGCTATTTAACTTTTGTATATTAACACCAACTTCTCTCAGACAATGATGAAAAGCATTACAGTGAAATAAGAACAAAACTTTTGTTAAAAAGCACATGCAGGTCTTGGATATGCTTTGACAAATAGTAATAAAGTTTTAGCCATGATATTTTTTTTTCAGACATTCATAATCACCAGAGAATCCCAGATTTTTCCTCCAGGGCCACCAGGTGGTTGACATTTATGGCTTCTTGTGGAATGTCTCCACAACAAGTGAATCAAATGCCATGAGATTTTGTACAGACATCGATGACTCACAGAGGATGAATCCTAATCCTAGTTGAGTCACTTGCTGTGAAATACCTCAGCATCTACATGATGGTTTGGCACAAACGTTTGTATTTATGGTATTAAGACATTAATGGTTCCCAGAGGATGTGTCCTGAAGACTTTGGTGATCCTCTGACTATTCATGCAGTGCTATTGACAAACTGTAAAACATAATGGATGTAGCAACAGTAATGTTATGCAGTGGTTTGTTGACTCCCAAATGTTGAATATTTGGATCTTGTTAGAGGTTAGAAATGACCATATTTGAATGAGATGGACAAGCAAGCCCTAACTGTGATATTGCTAATATTAATTTTTACTGGCAAAAAACAAACTAAATGTAGCCTACTTACAGGAAAAACCCAACATCCGACTCCTTAGAGGGTCAAAACATTACAATTAACATTCATGAACAGGAAACACACTGAAATAGCTTAAGCTATAGCTACACCTTTAGTCTGTGGCCATTAGCTGAACTGCAGTTCTGGCACTTCCACATCAGGTCAAATTTTAATTTGTCCAATAATTTTATTTGCAACTAAATACCTGCAAAGCTAATGACATTCTTTCAGCCTCAGCTGCACTTAGTGTTTAGTGCTAATTAGTAAACTAAACAGAGATGATGTAAACAATATAACTGTTTAGCATAAGCACAGTCACGTTGCTGTTAATTTGTCAATATGAGCATACTGACAAATTAACAGCAGTGTCTCACAGGGTAATGCAGTCCAATACAACAGCCCTGTAATTAATTATTTTTTCATTTGTTCACTTGTTTAAATGTGTACTTAAGTTTTTGTAAAGCCTATTTAATCATAAATTTATTCAACTATTTTTTATTTCAAATATATCTCAACTGAAAAACAAATAAAAATAAATGCAAAAACAAAAATATGAATAAATAATATACAAAGATGAGAGGGCGAGTGTGAATCGCAATTTCATGTATTTTAATATATTCCTTGCTTTTTCCTTGATGGTCTATTGAAGTCACTACATTTGCCACTAGTTGTTTTTTTTTATTCAACCTTGCAAAAGAAAGTTTCTGCGTTGCCTAATTGGCAACACTGAGTGCACCACTGTAAAGTAAAGGATGGAGCTGGATTTATAACCCAAGTAGTTCAGCACAATAATCATTATATCTCAAATTTCTTGTTTTCATAATTGCTGTAAGCCAACAATTAATCCAAATAAAATCTGATTTGTCGCCCAGCCCTAACTGTGGGAGAGAAGTATTGATTTTCCTCTAATGTCACGTTTGAGGCTGCAGCTTGTGATCTTGTTTCATTGGGCTTTGTTATATTGGAACCATATTGCATTACATTAAATGTTCTTACATGCCATATTCCCAAAGGTGGCCTCACTTTAGGGAAACTATTTCTTTCAGCGTACAAGAAAGGGCACCGTTCCATAACGTCTTCATGATCATAGTTTTATTTACAGTCTCTCCAACAAGCTTAGAGCAAATAGCATATGTTATGTAATAATTTAGATAGCACTCCCAACCTCTTTAATTGGTGTGAGCTGAATTAGCACTGACTAATCAACGTAGCAGCCTCTCATCATAGATTTATAGACAACCATGATTGCTGCCAGGGTGAAATTAACTCTTTCGGTCTGCAGGGAAATGTTGGAAGATGCCTGGCTGAAACACACACTGTCCCTCTCTCTCTCACACACACACATACTCACACTCACACTTACACGTATATGCAGATGAGACTTGTCTGTTCCTTCTGGCTGTCTCTGTAGAGCTGTCACACATGCTGCGTCTTGGAGCACCAGGAGACCGGGGTTGACTTGAATTAAACTGAGAGGATGTCCTTTCCAGATCTGCAGAGGGCCACAGAGACACATCCGCCCCCAGAGAGAGCCAGTCAAAAAGACAGAGGGAGAGAGAGGGAGAAAGAGATGAATGGAGGAAGAGAGGAAAAAGAAGGGAGGTTGGAGATGGGGTGGAGAGGGGGAGGAAGTTAATAAAAAAGAGGCAGGGAGAAACTGTCTGTGAGAGAGAAGGATGGAGGATGAGGTAGAGAAAGAGGAGGACACTGGAATAAGAAGAAGGGAGGGAAGATAAAATTGTGTGTGTGGGTGTGGGTGTGGGTGTGTGTGTGTGTGACAGAATTTGACAGAAAAAAGGAAGAGGAGCTCAGAGAAGCTAAGGCCAGCAGACACACCTACAATATAAATCCTCTTTTCCCTCTGCTCCGGCCAACACCTAAAAATCAAACAGATAAGGTTAAATTCATGGATTCAGAATTATTACTGCATGTTAAAAATGAAACTTGAATGTCGGCTTTATGTTATCAGATGTGTGGGCACTCAGATACAATCCAAAATCTACAGTGTTGAATATGTAGACTCAAAATGTTCAAATTAAATCAATAAATTAGATTTTATGAAATACATAATGATACAAATGAATGCAGGCTGAAATAAATGATGTGCCCAGGAAAGTGTGAAATAATCCAAAAAATTAAAGAAAATATATGTCATTCACTGAGATTTAAATTTAATTTTATTTGATTAAAATGTTTAAATCATTACTTTTTTTTTAAATTCTATTTAAATTTAATTTTTAATAAACAGAAAACTAACAAACAGCTACTCTGATAATCATCTTCAAATTATTATAAATAGAATATCTCTTTAGCCATTGCTCATACAAGACAAGACATTTAATGACATCACCTCAGACTATCAAATTGTGATAAACATTTTTACAATTTTTTTATTTTTATTTTTATTTTATAGACCAAACCAGCACATTCCTACTCCCAACTCACCAAATTCCAACGCTTGGTCAGTCGTCCTACGCATCAAAATATGATGCGCCATAGGTAACCCTCCTTTGTAAGTTTGTCACTGACCAAACATCAGTATTTAACAAGCTTGGAGTAAGGCCAGGTTGACCAAACAATAACTTGATTAATCAAGAAAATGATATAATTATAAGGAGCCCTAATAGAATTAGATTTAAAAAAATTACCTGCAATAAAAACTGTTGTTACGAAAAAGAAGCGTGGTGAAAGATAATTTTGTAATATTGAGTTAAGTTCTTTAAAAAAATCATTGTAATATTTCACAGTGTTTGGGGTATATGCTTTTTTATTTGTATTCCTTTATTCCTTTTTCATTGTGTCATATTTTTTCTTTTTCTTTTTTTTTTTTTTGAACACTGTGTCTTCAAGGATTGTAGCCCCGAAAGCCTGACCCTTTTTAAGATCATAATCCATGTGCTTTAAGTGTTTCTGTACAGTTGCTAACACGTGGCTCATCTTGCTGTGGGCTTTGTCA
The DNA here is from genome assembly GCA_029783705.1 of Chaetodon striatus. Taxonomy (NCBI): domain Eukaryota; kingdom Metazoa; phylum Chordata; class Actinopteri; order Chaetodontiformes; family Chaetodontidae; genus Chaetodon; species Chaetodon striatus. The sequence goes on from JAPZEB010000024.1 coordinate 8,775,234, forward strand.
GGCAGTTTGAAAGCAGAAAGTGTCAAGATTCTGGTAATAAACATGATAGTCAGCAAACATAGGTAATACAGCACCATCTGTATACTGAAGAGAGAAAATTCAGATGTTGCATCCTATGTTAGAGGCAAAAAAACATTGGATGTACTTAATGTGTTAATCTGCCTCAGTCTTTATCACAGCTGCAGCATTCAGACTAATCTCCCAAACAGAGGTACATTGTACCAGTGTCTAAAGAGCTAAGCATATACAGAAAAGTGCAGTGTATGTTTAGAATAGATTACAGTAATGCATGTCCTGACCTAAGGCTGCAGAACAGATTTAGAATAGACCATCATTTTCTATATCCCACCTCGAGGCATTGTTATCAACAGAAAGTGCATTTCCCATTCTGTTCTAGCGTCCTGTGTCTCTCCCTTGCCCTGGATGATAAACACGCTAGAGACCAAGGTTTTTGTAGAACAAGAAATTGGAACATAAATTATTAAGTGAGAATGTGCCTTCCCAAAAAAGCATCCATTGTATTTCCTCCTTATGCCTGCAAACTAGGCAATCCTTGAACTTCCTGCCTAGATTTCAGCTCGGTGATAGGGCGAGTGTGTTAGTCTTAATACCGGGAAGAGACTGCTCATCATTGTCGCTTCCCCAAATCTACTGTGAGCTCTTTGCAGCGTTTCTTCTGCCCTTTGTTGCACAAGCTCTTTGTTCTGTAATGACATAAACCTGCTATGCAGACGTCCCACAGGCGACGTTTTCTCATTTCAATTTCAAAACATTAGCTTCTGAATTATTCCAAGATTAATGATGAAATTCCAAGCATGACGCACAATCATTGTATGTGATTACTTACACGGAGGGGAAATGAGCAGTTCAAAGATAATAACACACACATTTGGTGGTTTTAGAGAGTGCTTAAATGCATCAATGTTTACTTGGTTTTTCCACCTACACTACAATTACATTCGTCTCCTTGGCAGTTTGCTGTAGCATTAATTCTCACAAGCCAAGCAAGCATACAAATGGCTGACCTAAAAAATTGTAGTGAAAAAGCGGCTGCCATGAAAATGCTTTGTGAGTGAGTTTTTTGTGCTTTTTAGTTTATCTTGTATTCCACCAGTCATTTCTAAGTGATTTTTGAAGCCAAGGCAGACCTTTGAACTTGAAATTAAACCACCCACTAATTTCTAACTTCTGAATAAATCATGACTTCTTTGGAGACATTCAAAACAGAAAATGTGTAGAAAAGTTTGTGATTTAAAATACTTCACACTGTAAGAACAGACAAAAGTATTGCATTCAACAGCAGCTTGCATGCTCTGAACTGCAAAATGCGGAGCACGTGTGCAAGGACACAGATTTCTCAAACATGGATAATGTTGTATTGTAAGGTTAGGAGTAAGAAAGTGTTGTGCCATGATGCAACTGTTTGCAATTTCATTGTTATCATGAGAAATGTCTCTTAACGTTTCCCTCTTGAACATTGAATTATTCAGTGCACAGCAACCTGTTTTTGGAGTGTAAACCATGCACAGAGGAGTTGTATGCCACAGTTACTGTAACAAACACGCCACATGCAGGAGGCGTGCAAACAGAATTCCAAATCTTGGTGAAAAACAAGTATTTTTTAGCACACAAAAGGCTAAATTGAGCACAGTAGATCATTGAAAGTTCAGCATTTGAACAACTCCATTCCACCCAAACCAACATGACCCAAATAAGGAGTTCAGTCTCTCAGACATTTTGGGATTTATCCACGAGCCAGCTGGCTGCAGCGCTGTATGGTACCTGCACACAGTGAGCTCCTGCAAGTCTAGATAACTAGGACTGCTCTAAGACTCAGCGAGGTCCTGGGGAATTGTGAAAGTTGGCGTAGAGTTGTCTGATGACACCCACACACGTACAGACAACATGCAGCCATATGTGCACTCACAAAAACACATGCGCAGATACAAACGCATCCACTTGCACGCACACACAAGCCGGAAGACGCTGAAGGCTTTTAAAGAAGTTAAATCACCCTGAAGCCCATCAGACCACATCAGTATGTGTGTGTCATTAGTCAGCCCCGAGCCAGCTCAACTAGCAGCAGTTAACAGGACAACAGCCTTGACTAAAGCACAACCCCCCCAGACTTGCACCGTCTCCTTTGGGAAGCAAACAGGGATACACCAACATTGTCTTGCCCTGGAGCGATACAGCACCAACAACCCCCTCTGAGGCAATCTTATTGCTCTATTTTCTAGCCCAGCATATGGCCACTGTGTATAATGAGTAGTGTCTGGGAGAAGAAGCATGGTATTTTTTATTCCATATCATCAGAGCTCTGTGCACTCAATTATAGTTATTCTCACAGAGCCTGTGCTAAAGTCTCACCAGGTTAGACTTCGGCCTGAAAAACACTGAACCTGGTAGGTGGAAAAAAAGACCAATCAGTGAACTGAAAGGCGCAGGGGTCACTTTAACTCGAAGCGCCTTATCATAACTAACTATTTAGATGAGGCATTGCTCATATACAAGGCCATCCTACCTCCCAGGCTCACTCAGGACTAAGATCTGTTTCCATAGTAACAATCAGTGACACCAGCTGAATAGTGGCACCGGATGACAAAAGAGCAAAACCTACCTCATAATTTGTGGTTTGCTAACGTGCTGCGGAGCAAGCAACAAGAGAGGAAAAAGTTTTTAGAGAGTGCAGCAACGTGTTGGAAATAAACAGCAGTGAGGACATCATCAGTCATTTTTCGTTTGCCCAGAGAAACCATCCTGATCCTGACTGACGAGATCGCAGAAATACTGAGCCCTGCCACATTAAGAAGCCACAGCATCTCAGCTCTGCTACCTGCCTTTTCTGCACCAAGATTATATGGTGCTGTTAGTTTTTGGTACTGTTACACTAGTCGATGAATTTGACAGTAAAATGCCCCTGTATGTGTTGAATCCTTCCAGAAATCAAATATTTTCTGCAGGAGTGAAGGGAGCTGAGAAGTGAGACATGGTTGCTGTAGTTAGAAAAATGTCTTTATTTACCCAGAATCCATGATAGTCAGAAACTAGACAGCTTTATGTCAGAGATGAATTTAGACATTTGAATTCTAACTATAAGTGAGATCTAAGCCATAGCCTATCTTTGTAAAAACCAGACCCTGGTCTCTGGTGTCAAAGTCAGATGCTAATGTCACCCCGTTGTTTATCTGGTGCGAACATCCTCTGTCAGGAGCGGGAAAGGTTCATGTCAATGTCTCAAGTGAGGAGAGAACTCTTCAATCATCCAACATAAAAGAGCACTGACTGGACAAGGACATTGTCTGTTGAGCAGCACCAGACAACAAGTGAAACAGTTCTTGTTTATTTAGTGCCGCTGCTGCACGACGTGACTGCGGAACAACAAAACACAGACCTGAAAAACAAGTGCAATTTTGGTACTAGACCAGTTCTAGTTTCAGTGGTAGTCTGACTGCTCTAATGCTTATGTTTTTTTGTCAAGTATTCCAGGCAAGAAGGGGTGAGTATTAATACAAAAAAATGTAAATTAAAGCAAATATTTTTTGCTAAGATTTGTGTATATATATATATATATAATTATACATATATATACACATTCGATAGGTTGACCCTGTACATACTGAACACTAAAAAGATGATGCAAAAGGATTTGTTTGTTCATTTTCACCCAATGCCAGTAAGACCCTGGGCAAATTAAGTCTGAAAACAGTGTGCACCAATGGTGTAAAACAGTGTGCAATGAGCTTTGAGGTACTCTGTCTCAATTGGTGGGTGTGTCAGAGGTGTTACCCAATCAGCAGCGACGTGTATACAAACTAAATTCTAGTAAATCTTTAATTAATTGTAAGTACAGTTTTTGTTTTTATTTTACACTTGCTTTGGCAATGTAAACTTGTGTTTCCCATGCCAATAAAGCTCCTTTGAGTAGGATTAAAATTAAATTAATTAAACCCTGCCTCATTAAACAGTAGTGCACTTGCGTAACAAAACAGGGTGTTCAACGCACCACCGTTCACTTTAATAAACAGTTTGCTGTGCTTGGTCAGGGCTGAACGCAGCCCTTTTTTGGTCTGGAATGGTTGAGCCTCTCCTGCTGTGACCAATCATGAAATTTTTCCTGAAACCCGACACTAAGATGCATCATTATAATCCAGTTTTGTCAAATTGGTATGTTAGTGTCTGCAAATTGTGTGTGGATGCACATGCAAAGAAACAAGCAAACACATGAATAGATGAAGATTAATAGTTGTTCCCTGATTTTGTAATAGAACACGATCAAAGCAGAGAGAGTGACATTAAACAGCAACGTTTGAATGTTCTGAGCTTGCTAACCGTGACAGAACAACCTTATATGCACACACTTATCTCAGCCATACACTAAGTGGTTATGATATAGACACAGACAAACACAAATACACATGCAACTGAAGCAATGAGCAGGGGGAAACTGTACGAAGCTGCTTCCTCGTGTAGGATTACATCTGAGAGAAGGGATGTGCTTGATGTGTGAGTGTGCCCTGAGATCTCAGCTCTGTCTCGACTCAGAGCTGCATAAAAACCAGTGTGTCAGTCTGAATTGGACAAAGAGGCTAATCAATAGTAAGCCGGTGAAAATCCTCTGCGATGCTCAACCAGAGGTTATTCCATAATGCAACAGCATTAGAGAGAGAAAGGGTCATTTCTCTGCCCACTGGCATCTCAAAATGCTCAAGACAAATTGAGCATGAGCCGGGCAAGGAAAGCACATCCTACTCAAAATCACATTAAAGGTCTGCTCCGCAAATGTTCAAAAGAGGATACGACGCTTTTTGGTGAAGAGCTGTCACCACAATTTTGGCTCTGTTCTTAAAATGATTTATCACATTTGAATTTTTTTTCGTCCCTGCAAACAAATTGACTGACTGACTGACTGACTGACAGCCCCTGAAAAGTACATGACAGGATTGTTCACATTTAGAAAGTCAGTAAAAAAAAAAAACAGTTTAAAATAAAAAAACGTTTGAAATATTTCAAGAGCTAATGAGTGAAGCAACTGACAGATGAAAACTGGAAATCAAAACATATTGAAAATATAACCAAACACTGTCGAACATTGCCAGGCCTGTGATGAGGCACATTATTCAAGTAAGCACTGCAGCAACATAGATGAATAGTTGTGTTAAGCCCATGACCTTTCCTATTGCCTAATATCTAGACTCCATCCATCCAACTAGAAATCCCTGTGCTCTGTTTAAATGTCAAAGGGCTAGGGGGGTCAGTCAAACTTCAGGGATACATTCATCAAACTCACGATCATGTGTCACCTCCAAGAGGTCATAAAAACACATTAATTTGGTTATTTACCAACCAAGAAATCTACTTAAGATCTGTATTTCAGTACAGTGGAAGTGATAAATGTTTGAAAGGAACAAGGCTTCACTTTAGGGCTGAAAACATGATAATTAGGATCATCTGCAGGCAGATTGAGATGTTTTGCAAATGCATTGCATCTGATGTCATGTTATGAAAGCTTGTAACTGTAAAAACATAATTAATTATTATTGTGCTTTAACATAAAAATCTGTTTGGAGTATTTACTATGCAGTGATATTGGTCTTAAAGCTGGGGAAAAAATAGCTTTTGATTTGTGCAATCAGCAGACTTTAAGCCACACCAGAAGGCACATGCTAAGAACAGAGTGATTGAATGCAGCTCTGATAACACCTGATTGTAGCTCAGTCTCATCCACAACCTCCACTGTAACTTTGTTATTGTCCAATCCTCCCTGGACTTTACAGCTGGATGGCCTAATTGGAGCCATTTCCACATATAATGTGCGAGCCCCGAGGGGGTTCATTAGAGATACTGGGTCGACCCGCCTCAGCTATTCTTCAGCCCCTCATCAGGGTCTTATGGTTCAGTCTAGTGACGGATACAGTAGGGTTTTCCTCAGCCTACAGGCTATTGATCACCATTAGGAGGGAGGAAAGTCATGCTGGCTTTGGTGTGTGACTGTGTTACTATGGGCACAGGACTGGGCACTGCAGAAATGACTCACCTTTTATGAGTCAAGACGGAACTAAAGGGAACATCATTATGGCTGTTGCAGTCGATGGAAAATAACAAAGTAGGCCATATGGTCGAGAGACACGGTGGCACAGACTGGTTCAAATAGACCTACAGTACTGTAAAAAACGGGAAACGTTAAATTCTGCTTGCTGCAAGTTGCTAATGTTGCCCAAGTGATTTTGAAGGATTGGTAAAGCATTTTGGGAAATATTATTGCGTTCTTGCCAAGAGTTAAATAAGAAGATTGATACCACCCTTACACTTGTCTGGTAAATATTAGGCTATAGCCAGCAGTCAGTTAGCTTAGCACGAACAAGAAACGGGGGAAACAGCTAGCCTGGCTCTTTCCAGAGGAAACAAAATCTGCCGACCAGCACCTGTAAAGCTCACGAATGGATACAAAAACCAAAATGTGAAAACAAAAATTACAAGCTACAGTTTTATAGGGGTGGTGTGGAACTATTTCTTGGCAGGGTGCAATGACTTCCTGGAGTCTCGGCTGCCAAGGAGAAACAGTGCATGGCCAAGAAATAGTCCAGTAACCGCCTGTAAAACTACAACTTGTCCTTTCTACATTTATGTTCTTGCACAGAACATGTTTGTGAGATTTAGACGTGTTGTCAGGCAGAAATTGTAACCAGACTGGCTTTGCAGTCTTTGTGCTGGGGGGAATTCCTATGTCTCCCATGGGTGCTATGTCTCCTGATATAAACTAACAGAAGGGCTTTGCAGTTCAAAGTGCAGAAGAACAAAGGGATATGGACATTTCAAATGCAGTTTGAATAGGAAGAATCAGCTCAGCTACCGTGGAGATATCAATGTCTAAACTCAGGAAGACTGCCTTGTCCTGAAGACACAGGTTTCAAGAAGAATAACAACAGTAAGCTATAAGCTGTAGGTGGATGATCTCAACATATTGACCCAAGTGAACAAGAGCATTTTGACCTAGGAAAAAATAAAACATTGCTGCGAACATAAAGCCCTTTGAAAGGTCTCCTTAATAAGTCAGAAAAAGAGGAGACTGAGCTGGGGAACATATACTTGGGCTAAGCTAACCTAATCAACTACAGCCAGAAGCTTCATACATACCATATAGACATGAGAGTGGTGTCAACCTTTACATCAGCATTTGGAGTATGTTGGCATTGTAACTGTGACCATGTTAGCATGCTGCCCTCAGGATTTAACTCAAGTATACATCCTCACTGTACTCTTGTTAAGAGAACAGGTCTGCTTTGATCTGGTAATAAATGTATTCAAGGTTACATCAGACTGACAGCAAGTAAGCAGATACACCACACACAAGAGGGCTGCATTACTTTGTCTTTTAATTTAGTCTTCACTTCAAAATGCTCCAAACAACATGTTTCACCCATGGCTTCATCAGGTTTGTTGTAACATACAATGCACAGGTGCTTTTAACAAGGCAGCAGCTGCACTGAATCCAATCAGCAGCAGGTTAATCATGTGCTGAGTGGACTCCATGTATGCTTCTGTACACATGCTCACCACCCAAAAACGCCTCATATAATGCAAAAAACCAGACACATGGCATTACATACACACCCCAACAGACTAGATTTAATTCACTAGATCTTTTTACATCAAAGGGAAGGTGAGGAAAGGTAATGCAAGGAGAGAAGGGAGTGTCCTGTCTTTCTTCTTCCTCAGTCTGCTTTAATTGTCTGTAAACAGAAGACACATGCATTAAATCAAGTGTCAA
>JAPZEB010000024.1:8808216-8825101 GCA_029783705.1 Chaetodon striatus
CCACACAGATTACCAGAAATTATTTTACCCAGGTAAACAATTCCTTGAGATAAAAGTTCCTGGAAATGTTGGTGGAAAAGGAGCTAATGACTTTCCCTAACCTTGAGAAAGAAATATTAGTTGCATAACAGTGACCCCAATACTTTTCTTTGTCAAACATGAAATTTCCAGACCCCTTTAAATAAGCGTCAGTTTAGTTGTCCTTGCTTTATTTTGTTAAATGCTGATGGCAAGATTAAACAAACACACTGTATGTGTGTGTACCATGCCCGACATCGAGACTGAAGTCATAACAGTTTTGATCCCTGTGCAATCTCAGTGAAATTAATGAGTAGAGTCGTGATTAGTCGTTAATTGGTTTAATTATGTTTATGAGTTTAAACAATTGCATTAATAGTTTCTGCGTGGATTATTTTTGTGTGTTTAAGCTGTAGCTCTGCAGGGAGGGCGGGACCAGGAGGTAGTGCTGCAGTGGAGCAGGTCAGGGTGAAGCAGGAGCCTGGTACAGACGACAGCTACAGCTGTCCAGCTTCTTCTCTGAAGACTGAGCGGGGCACAGATGCTGGAAGGAGTGCCTGCATGGTATGAATACTTTATATACTCAAAAAATATATGTCTGATAACTGGTAACACTGGCTAAATGGGCCAGAAACAGAGAATCTTTTAACATTAATTGGCATAAATTATCATATCTCTTCAGCAAAATATAGAATTTTTGTTGCTATAACATTTTCAGCCACATCACTCTGCACCATGCATGACTCATGCATGATGATTTCAAAGTCCATCAGTCTTTGCCATATGTGCTTTGCATTGTAAGTAACAGAAAATTGGGAAGATTGAAAATGGGAATGCAGTGAAGACAGAATGGGAGATAGTTAAAAGGACATCCATGTGCGAGGACTGATGGAAAAAGAAAAGTGAATAAATGTTTGTCCTATGTTTTTTTCCTGAAGTGTGTGAGTTTTATTTTGTGCCTCCAGAGGATATCCAAAGCGTCTGCTTACATGACAAGGGCTTTTAACAGATTTGTACACAGTTGTATTTGTTCAAATATTTGTGTATCAATCAATATTGTGACTCTAACATTGCTTGTAAAAACAACTGATGACTGTTACCTACTCAAAATTTTTTATCCAAATAGTTCAGAGGTTTTTGAGTAAAGTCAAAACCAAAAGTTGTGACAATAGCCCCCGGTCTCCTCTTATCAACCCTACGCTTCCAGTCACACAGATAAACGACTCAAATCCTGGTGACATACAGACGTGGAAGAGCTAGTGTACATAAAGATGCCACGTTGGTTTGTGTGGGCACAATACAGGACTAAACAAAGCTAAATGTAAACACTCTCAAGAAACAGTGTGTTTTCCCTCAGGACAGGCAGGTGAGCTGGATGTCAGCTTAGCAGTAAACCATGAATGTAACAATGAATGTTCAGTGTGAGCTACAGTTTGACAAAACTGTCAGACCAGTGAAACTTTTTTAGCGGCACATAGAGAAACAGTCTTGCGGGTTTTACGTCTTCCGATTGGCCTTTAAACTATTTAGAATAAAAATCAACCAATAGGAGCACCCTTATTTTGGGGTGTTTGATCTATAATCCTAGCTCGTCCTAGACAATGGTGGCTTAAAATAGAGATAGCAAGCTAATTGTGAATGGGGACATTTTTATATAGCAGCAGAGCTAATAATTTAGCAGCGGCCCTGCCCCCAATGCAGATGGGGGAACTGCTGAATTTTGCTCCATGTCATTTATTTTTTGACGTCACTTTTGCATCTCCATACTTCTTACAGACAACATTATCAGATGTATTAAATAAATACAGTCAGTCAGAAGATGATGTCTTAAAACGATCTAATGTTTTGGTGTGTGTTGTACCCCCAGATGAGCAGTCCAGAGAACAGCCCCCATCCCGTGATGGGAGTCGTATCTGCCGGCCAAGATGCTCTCAAGGCTTTAGGGGAGCGCATCAAAACAGAGCCCCAATCCGAGACACCTTGTTCTGGACTGAATGGCTCCAGTGCAGCCACCTCCTCTTCCACTACGACCTCCACTACCTCGTTATCATCTGCCAACAGCAGCACGGTAGGCGCTCCGCTCACTAATGGAAACTTAGGCAAGGAGACCAAAGAGGGCAGGGCTTCAGATGGAACAGGCAATTCTGGTGGGAAAGAGGACGACCCTAATGAAGACTGGTGTGCTGTTTGTATCAACGGTGGGGACCTGCTGTGCTGTGACCGCTGCCCCAAAGTGTTCCACATGAAATGCCATGTACCCACCATAAGAATCTTCCCAACGTAAGTGATCAGTACAGGTGATTTCTTTGGTGGTACACCACTCTATATTATTCTGAATGTACTGGATCTTCTAGAAATGTTTGGCTCTGGCTGCTGTTAATTGACAATGCACATGACAGGTGATGTTAGCTTAATGTCTGCTGTGTGATTTCTGTGTCTCAGGGGGGACTTTCTCTGCACGTTTTGCCGGAGTCTAACCACCCCCGAGATAGAGTACTGTGACGACAGCAAGAAAATCAAAGGAGTGCAGGGCGTGAGTCCCGAGGACCAAAGGGTCAGTACAGCTACCACACCCTCAAAGGCCTCTTCATGATTAGCACAAGGCAGCTAAAGCTCTCTCTTCCTCTCTTTGCAGAAATGTGAACGCCTCCTGCTGCACATCTTCTGTCATGAGCTCAGCGTGGGCTTCAGGGAACCTGTTCCTAGCTCTGTAAGCATCTGCACACACACACACACACACACACACACACACACACAGTCACTTCGACTTACATCAATACCCGAAGGCCCAGATCATATACCGTCTATCCTGTTGACTAGTCGACTAGATGATTAAGCTTTGCTACCTTTGCTAGTTGATGCCAGAATTACCAGTCCATTAAACTTACTAAGATACCCAGAGGAAAATGGGATGAATTTGTATTTACATACAATATGAACAGTTGCTTTGATCATCAACGGGTCTCCCTTTTACACACACACACACACACACACACACACACACACACACACACACACATGCTAGATACTATACATGCACTTGCACCTTTATTTTAAATGGACTTTCCTCCAGAGACACACCAGCATCATTATTTCTGCTGCATTGAGTTTGATTAAATGACTCTGCTGTTTCCTCTTCTCTCATTGTGAAAACGTACCTTTTATGACTGCGGCAGCTCCTGCTAGAATGGCAAAGACTAACTGAAAGGCAGACAAAGTAAAGGGCGGCGAGATCGTTTGATGCTGGAAGATGAAAGGACAAAAAAAAGAAGGGGATGGCAGCGCACCACCTTAAAGAATCTCCTCAGCCAACCAGCAACTAGCGCCACTTGCTCTAATGGCTTGGCTCCTTCAAACCCTCTTGGCACTGTTCTCCCTTTAAAGATGGTTGTGTCTAATTATCTCATTGTGGGGCAGCTGCTGAACAATGTGTGTGATCTGCCTTCATCTAACAGTGTCGGCTGCATACGGCACAATGGCTTGGTCAATACTCACCGTCTTTCAGAATGAATAATAGGAGCAGCTCTAAAAACCCCCCGTCCACGCTCTGTTGTAATGCTGGCAGATGATGCTCAAATACACTGTGTCTCACTGTCATGTATGCTTTTTCAGATGACTAATTCGCTCTCTTCCCTCCTCCATTTCTCCCCTTGACTCTCCTCTCGCCAGATGAGATCGACTAGGAAAGTTTCAGTGTGGCCTGTGGCCTTTGTGGGCGGATTGCGGTACGAATCCCCCAAGGTCAATGCAGCTGGAAAGGTCTATGGATGGAAGACAGTGTTCGACCCCCATCGGCCCTTTGCCATCGACATGGCTGGCTTTGCCATCAACCTGAGGCTCATCCTCTTCAAGCCGCAGGCGTATTTTAAGCTTCGCGGGGTGAAGGGAGGCTACCAGGAGAGTAGTTTGCTCCGGGAACTTGTCACACTCAACGACCTGGAGCCTAAAGCAGCCAATTGCACTAAGGTAATCCCTTTTTTCAGTGTTTACTGCTGTTAAGCAGCTTGACTTGAGCAGTTAGAAGTCAAAGGATTTGCTTAAGTGTTTGAGAATAGTGAAAAATGGTTTTCAAGGAATCAAACCTGCTGTAGACAGTGGTGGGAGAAGTATTCATATCCTCTACTTATATAAAAGTACCAATACATCAATGCAAAAGAATTCCATTACAAGTTTAAGTCCTGCATTTTGATTCCTACTCAAATAAAGGAACTACAGTATCACCAACAAAATATACCTTAATTATCTAAGGTCCAGTGTGTAGGATTTAGGGGGGTGTACTGGCAGAAATGGAGCATACTATAATAAGTATGTTTTCTTTAGTGTATCATCACCTAAAAATAAGAATTGTTGTGTTTTCGTCAAATCAGAATGAGCCGTTTATATTTACATAGGGAGTGTGTTATCGTCTACAGTAGCCCAGAACGAACAACCCAAACACTGGCTCTACATAGGTCCATTCATGTTTTTTTGTGGTAGCCACTGTAGTTTGCAGCACCTCTGTGACAAGAGCTTTGGAAAACCACAGATGTTTTTAACGTGAAACTGCTTTATTCAGTGTTTTTACCAAGAAATTCTAACCTGGGAGACGTTTCAGGCGATTGCAATCTGCAATCCTTAAAGCTAAATAAGACTAAATCTTACACACTTTCCCCTTGAAGGTCTTTTGTGGCATCTAGCGGTGAGGTTGCAGACCTGAAAATTCTCCTGTGTGTCAGGCGTGTAAGAGAACTACAGTAGCTGAGGCAAAAATGCAAACAGCCCTATCTAGAGCCAAAGTTTGATTTGTCTGTTCTGGGCCACCGAAGAACCTGCTTTGTTTGTAGATATAAATGACTCACTTTAAGGTGACAAAAACAACAGGACTCTTTGTGTAAGGTGATTGTATACTAATTAGATCATAGTTATGAATATTATATTCCATTTCTACTAAAAGAAGCCCCTGAATTCTACACAGTGTACCTTTAAGTAAAAGTACTCATTCTGCATTTAAATAACACAGATGTATCAGTGAATTATCTGCATTCAGCCTTTTGTTCCCAATTTAGGAATCAGGTCCCTTTGTTACAAGATAAATCTGGGGGGTCATGAGATGTTAAAGATGTAGGGAAGTAGGAACAGGAAAAAAGTCTGAATCAAAACTGTTTTCGATTGTTGGACCTTTCTCTGAAATTTACTGTTTTGTAAAATACTGGAGAAGTTGACCTCTTTCAGCTTCAAACTGTTATTTCGATCAAACCATCTGAGAGGTTTTGAGAAAAAAAAAAGTATCTTTAATGGAAGTACTGACAACAACATCGACATCTCAAACATAACAAGGAGCTCCAGCTACACGCTGCTTTCTGTAAGAGGTCACAACCAAAGAGGTTGGGAACAACTTGTTCAATCTTTGAAATACATTGTATTTTATAAGCTTACCGTGTCTGTTTTGATTGTAAAATCTTTATCTGTGAAGTAGTCAGTAACTATGCAAAATAAATGTAATGGAGTGAAGAGTCCAGTATTGTGGAGTAGAGGTGAAAAGCAGCATAAAATGAGAAGACTTGCTTTCCATAACTGGCTGTGGCATACTAATGACATGACCTTGAAAAGCTCTTTCTAAATTTGTGTGCTGACCCATTTTGGTAAAATATATTTGACCAGTTATTCAAAATCTGAGAAAAGAAAATGGCACAAAATCATTGTTGTGACAAAATTGTGACTTTCCACAAATAACCAAATCATGACAGCAAAACAAACTACTCTGAACTATTTTACACAAAGGCATAAGACCATGATTTTTTAAATGAATAGTTTGACATTTTAGGAATTACGCTTATTCGCTTTCTTGCCAAGAGTCATATTTAAAGGTGCTGGAAGGGAGGTAGCTGTTCCCAGTCCTCATGCTAAGCTAAGCTGACCTGCTGCTGACTGTAAGGTTGTATTTACCACTTCTTATTTCAATCTTCTGATCTAACTCTCTGTAAAAAGCAAATAGGCAGTTTCCCAAAATATCTGACTATTTCTTTAAAAGAAAACTAAATGACATTGGACCACATCACTCTCCTCATGATGAGGAGAAACTTATTCGAGATGTTCTTGAAGCATAATTGGTGTTTGCTAGCAGCAAATGAGCTTCCTTTCATTGATCACCAATCAGAAAGAAGAGCATAATCATGTTGTTGATGCCTGAAACTTACTTGATTAAGCTCTCTGAGCTAAATAAAAATAAAAATAAACTTCAACATATTTGTGAGGCTACTGGTTAGCATGCCCTCCCCAGTGTCCCTCCTCAACATTTACAAGGCAGGAAATTTTTAGACAAAAATTCCATGAAAACATAATGATTTCCTAATCAGACAGAAATGCTGTATAAAGTTGTTGCTAAAAAGTTGGATATCATTGATTATATTTCTCACTCTGTCCACAAGCACTCTTGCATTCACACATTTCAGAAACAGGCTTGAGGGTAGCAGCAGCAGCAGCAGCAGCAGCAGCAGCAGCGTTTTCCTCCATACCCACTCCACCATCCCTGCTTACGGCCCTTGGTCTGGGTCACATCACTAAGCCTCTCTCTGGGCAAAGAGGAGTCAGCCAGAGGACTTTAGCTAGCCAGGATTCACACCGCAATCACCCTTACAGAAACACACACACACACACATACACACAAAGAGAGTGAGAGAGGGAAAGGAAGGGAGAGAAAGATACTTTCAGCCAGCTTTTTCTCCTGCTCTCCCCCAGCCATTCAGAGGGGTAAATGAAAAGAGGGGATTCAGGGAACGGCTGAGAGAGCGGAATTGGAGTTGGGAGGAACGGGGAGGTAGGGACGTCACACTGATTACAGATGAGCGCAGGGACGGACAGAAGGGCGGGAGGGAAAGAGGAAGAAAGAAATGGAAAGTCGTGCATGGGCATCTCTCTTCCTTATAATCTTCTACTTCAGATGCAAGCGTGACTATTAACCTCCCCCTACACCTGAGCAAAGTGGGAGTGGGCTCCTGGCACATCTCAAACACACCCTATGCATAATTCATGGCTGCGCCATGAAGAGATGAAAGGCAGGAGGGTTCCAACACAGAGAAGAGCGGGGAAAATGAGCTTGACACTTTTTTCCCTCCCTCCCCTGCTCCCCTTGCCATCCTTTTCCTGGATGTTTGTCCGGTCTCTGGGGCCAAATGAACCCAGTCTGAAGGCTTGATGGCACAAAAGCATACCCAGAAGAACTGTGCAAAGAACTGTAGCTCTGCTGCAAAGGCAAAAAGCTCATACATACTGTGTCGAAACGTCTACAGTTGGCTGTCATTTGAAGGTAGCCATTATCCTATGGGCAGGAGAGGACTTTACACAGGCCAAGAAGAGAGAGCTGTGTTATATTTGCAAGGTAACACACTCGTGTGGTCCCTCTTCACTCCCTTCTAATGCAGGGTTCACGCTCAAGTGGCTCTTTACACACAGACAGGCCCTGTGGTGGTATACTGTTGGAGCTCGAACCGGAATTGACTGTTTTGAAGAACATGAGGCAGAGTGGGAGCTGAAAGGGAGAGCAGACTGAATGAGTGCATTAAGGGAACAGCATGTTACTAATGGTGCCATTGTTTGGTTTTCTCACCAGATACTCGTTTGGCACACAAGAACGGAGAAACCTGTCCTTGTAAATGAGGGGAAAAAAGGATTCACAGACCCCAATGTGGAGATTTGACCTCAGACCGCGGTAAATAATATTTTATATATTTTGAAATACTTCTTATTACAGACTTGAACCTCTTTTTATCAATCAGCATGTCCTTCAGAAAGAAAAATGGAAATGTAATGATCATTTTCACCTGGTCTCACCTTGCTAGACTACAAAAAGAGCAGGTGTTTGTAATATTTCCTGTTTAATTGTACATTCATTTTTAAATGTGCTTTTTGTTAGTGCACAATCACAGCAGATGTTGTCCGTTATTAAATGTCACCACTGAAATAAACAGGTTCAATTAACTTAATTAGGGCTTAGTGCTCTTTCTCAGCATATCTTAATCCTTTCCACGGCAGGTGTTTGGCCTTGGACCTGCGGAGGAAGAAAACGGCTGAGTCTCTTGATAAGTGCAACCAGCGTTCATGTCTTAATCATCAGAAAAAAAAAGAAAAAAAAAGGAAATGGGGCCTTTGAAAGGGGATTTAATCCTCTTGACTGAATCTGACATTTTTAAAATATGGACTAAAACAGTACAAATGTACCATATTAAAGCACAGATTAGTAAGAGGCTGCAGTATTTGTCAGGTCCACAACTGACGTGCAGAGGAGACGAAATAAAGGACGCCTCACAGTGTGGATAGACATGTTCTGCACCTTTACGGTACGATGCCCAGCTGAGGACAACCCAACAAAAGAGACAGCACAATATGACAAGCATCCAGCCAGCGGAGTCAACCAAACAAGCAGGTTAAAGAATATCCTTCACCTCAAAAAAACATAAAAAAATGGAAATGTCTAAAATGGATCTGCACATGGTACACGGGAGAAATCCTCTTGGATTTAAGGACATCATCAGCCTGGATAAAACCACGACTCCAAGGGACAAATATGTCTTGTGTGGATTTTCCTTTGAGCAAACACAAACATAGTAAGGGAAGGAATGTTCTTTTGATAACTATGAAATGTTTGCTTTAATTTAATTTAATCTGTTTGGGTGTTTCACAAGCACTTGACTTGTTAGTTCAATACTACTGACTCTTACCTGCATTTACTCTTGGGTTATCATTGTTCATTTTATGGTGTCATTATAACTCATGCATTTAAGCCACCCCCCCATACACTTGAAGAGAGACTGCTGTTTGAAATGTACCCCTTGTTGTGCTTGGGAGCTGAAACACACATGTAAACATAAAAAAACGTACACTTCTTAGCACTTCAAAAATACACAAATGATGTTCCTTTCTGGCAACATGTGTAAATAGTAATTCAACATGACAACAATCAGAGGATTGATGACAAATTTTGGCAAAAGCATTGTAATTACTGTATTTATATGTAAAAAAAAAAAAAAAAAAAAGTCTCTTCCCCCTGTTGAATTCCTCACGACACACGGCAAGGCACAGGTTCACTCTAGGTTCAACACATGGAAAGAGTAATAGCACATCACCAATTTCATTTGGTAACAGAAACCCCAGTTTGTGACACATTCACGACGCGTAGACAAGAACTCCAAATCAGCTACACAGTAGACTCACAAACTCCGACCTAATTGCCATGTAAGCTTTCATTTAAAGTGTCGTTTTTGACATTGTGGGGGAGGGGGTGCGTGTCATTTTAGAGAGCTAATATTGCCCCTTGTCTGTGCACGCTCACATGTCCGCGAGCCACCCGTTAACAAGGGTCCGCTCGCTGTGTGCAAGTACAAAAAGAGAGCAGGATGAAACAGCATCAAAGCCAGAGAATTTGGTTTTCACTAGGCTTGTCAGTCCCTCTCCTCTTAAAAAAAATATACTTTGAAGGAGACAGAATTCCCCAAACTACAAATTTAGATGCTCAGGCTACATCTGCTGGCTTTTAATACAGCTCACCTTCGAACAGCTGGTGGAAGTTATGAAGGATAGATTAAAATAATTTATGCATGGCCCCAAATATTTAGTTTTTTATTAACAAAAAAAAAAAAATGTTGGCTTCCATGTATGAAATGAGATAACAGAAGCTATTCAATTGACAGCAAGCTAAAGAAAAGCACAACACAAATAAATCTTATTTTTGCTAATGATTTGGTAGCAACATGCCATCTTTAGTGCTGTGGAATGATTCTTTTAGTATTAGTACCCATCTGTTGTACATTAACTGGATCACAAAAAGGGAGTCACCATGGCTCTAACGATATACATCAGCAGCTATTACGCTGTACGGCTGAACACTGTAACAAAGTTATTCTACACCTCGTATAATAGAATCTCCCCTCTTCTTGATAAATCATCCGTCTAGTGCAATACACAGTGGTGGCTCTTATCTAACATTGCCCGGCAGAAGTAGCTGGAGATAATTCAAACACTGAGCCTCTGTACTGTTGCCAGATTATCTCTGTGCACCCTCCCTCCTTTAACACACACAGCCCAAAATACACTGCTGCAGTATGAAAACTTACAAAGACGTTACAGCCTCTCGGGCTCATCAGCCGGGGAAACCGTGTTATTACATATTTCACTTGGAATATGATAAGATTTTCAGACAATGGCTGTATTGTATCTCTCATCAGACTGGCTGTTTTCATTGACTGCATGATATTACACTGCACAGGGATCGGCCATGGAGATCACAGACTATCTTTGGATTTGTTCTACTCTTCAACTTGCCTCCCATTATTTATTAAAAAAAAAAAATCAAATTTAATATATTTATTTATGTATTTATTTCAAGTGTGGATGTGCAATTGAATCATAGCAGTGTTTGCCCTTAAATCTGTATTTTCCAAATGCTCTCTAAAAAAGCATGCGCACATATGGTATAGTGTACAAAAGGATTATCATACAGATCAGTAATAGGTTAGAGCTACCAACAGGCACACACACAAACCATCGTCTTTATAGCATTGCTGTTAATCTAAATTTCATATTAGAGGTCATTACCAGCTTTTAATCTAAATGAACTGATCCAACTGAATTGTATTGTAACAATGAAACTAATGAAGAGTCCGAAATGTACAGATGCCAGCAACTAAACAACTTGAACACTACAGGTTTTCCTGAAATTGAGAATGTTGTATGTTGTAACTAAATTCTTGCTCTCATCTTCAAAACGTTGCTCTTGTCAAGATGCAGGCAAACAAACGTCCTGTGGCGTACAGGTCAGCATGTGGTTAGATTGGTTAAATAAGACTATGATGTTTCTCTCTGTGGTGTGTCCTGAAGCAGCAGAGCAATTCAAAAGGGCTTCACCTCGAAAGTGATGTAGTTACAACTTTGTCCAACACATTTTTATGACTTCAGCAGACGATGTATCAAGCAATATCTAATACTCACAAACAATTAGTCTCCTAGAACCAACCTACCTAATCCATCAACTTTAGCAGTGCAGGTTATTCAGTATTTAATGTCAGTTAAAATGAGCATTACCCTCTGAGGGGCTTTTCAAAGGCACAATACACTTTACACACAAGTCCTCTCTTTTCCTCATCTTCACTGTCATCCCCCAGCCTCATGTGATTCACATTTTATGCATGTGACTCTTAAGGTTGTTTATTTGCCACAGCAGTTCTGTCTCAGAGAAAGATGTTAGTTGAATCAAGAGAAATAAATAACTGAGAAGAACCTCACCTGTGCTGGAGTACTGTGTCTGTACATGGGACGTCTTTTCACTGTGTGCTGTGCCACGTGTGTTTCTATCATGAGTTTGGGCTTGTGTGACACTCAATGACGTACAAAGTGATGCATTTGTAAAAATCCCTGATATTTTCCTGAGTTCACAAGTGGTTTTCATAAAGGTTATTAGTAACAACTAGCTAGTTACAAACCAATGATTTGCTTCCAACATTAGTTTACACAATTAACACGTAAGGATCAAGACTTAAGTAATATGTAAATCAGTCATAAGCTAGCTAGCTAGGAAGATAGCTGTAAATAACGTCTGACTCTCAT
Organism: Chaetodon striatus; assembly: GCA_029783705.1. Classification (NCBI taxonomy): domain Eukaryota; kingdom Metazoa; phylum Chordata; class Actinopteri; order Chaetodontiformes; family Chaetodontidae; genus Chaetodon; species Chaetodon striatus. The sequence continues at coordinate 8,819,812 of JAPZEB010000024.1, forward strand.
AAACGTAATGTCTCAAGAACACCTTGAGGGAATTTCTTCACATTTAGCACAAATATCCACTTGGACTCAACGATGAACTGATTGGATTTAGGTGGTTATAGGTCAGGGTTGAAGTGACCTTGTCTGTCTAATTTTCATGAATGCCATATCTCAAAAACACCTTAAGGGATTTTTTTTCAATCTGGCACAAATGTCCACTTTGACTCATGAATGAACTGATTAGAATTAGGCAGTCAAAGGTCAAGGTCAGGGTGACCTCACAAAACATGTTTTTGGCTTCAAGAATCCATATGCTAAGTATGACAGAATTTCACGGAAATGTCTAATAGGATAAAATGATGATGATGTGATGACATTTTATATCCAAAAGGTCAAAGGTAAACTTCACTGTGACATTATAATGATCTGCAGAAATGCTTTTACGGCCATTATTCAACACCATATCTCAGGAACAGAAGGGGAGACATCTGGTTGGATACTATATTGGTGGCAATAATCTTCTGCACTGGTAGAGGAATGATGTGTGTGATGCATCCATGTTTTCACAGACATGGATGTAAACTGCGAGTGCAAGTTGACTGTTTCACAGTCATACATCCTCCAGGCAGCATTTCTAGATTATATATGCATACAGGGCATATGCTTAACTAACACTACTTTGTTAACGTAAGCTTTGTAATGTTTGGTTGTTCAGTTAGCTACATTGCAAAATGTATTTACAGCTCATTTTTGCTGTATGCACTACTAAGTGGTGAAAAAAAGTAATACATAAATCTCTACTGAAATTTTTTACTTTCGTAAATATGCTAAGCTTTATATGAATAGCTGGTGCCAATGGGATCAGGATGCAGCTCCACAGGAAACCTAACGATCAGCTTTTACATTACCTATTCATATCAGCTTGTAAAATACCACTTGATTAAAATGCACTAAATGTGACAGCGCAGCTTCACTGTGGCCTCACTCTTTAAAGAAAATAACCGTGATGGTATCCAAGATGGTTAGCATAACAAACAACAGATGATTTTTCAAAAAAAGCCCTTCAAACACAGCTTGTGCTCTTGACTTCTCTGCAGGAGCCCACAGCATATCATAATAAGGTACATTTGAAAAGCAACCAGTGTTAGCCTGCATCAAACAGGCTCCCAGTGTGCAGGATAAATAAAACAGTTCACAAGTTTCCTTGGCCTTGGCTACTGACACAGAGGTCAAACCCGCCTTTATTCACAGTTCTTTTCACACAGCCAGGAGTTTATAAATTAAGTCTGTTAGAGGAGGACATTTTATAGCAATGTATTATAATCAACCACAGTACTATGGTCTCCAGTTATGAAGTATATGAGAACAGGTTAATGATACTGTTACTAATTTGAACAACAAGGATTTAACAGAATGTCAAAATTACAGTCACATAATTAAAAAAGACTGCTGTGTTGTTGTCTTATGATAGGACACAAACTGTCATATTCACATATGATGGGCTGGGACTCCCTAACAGGTTGGTAATTCACCCAGATGAGCATGGTTATAAGAAGCATCAGTGCAATCATTTTGGTTTGATGAAAACGAGATATTGGACGGAGTGGCAAAGTATGGACTATTTCTAAAGCATGGACAATTAGGCAAACTAGATTGAATAATACACGCTAAGAAGGCATACAGAATACACTGTTCATGTTTTCCTATAAATTGCACTTTTGGTCTCTTTGTAAACAACATGGAAATTGATAGGTTGCCTTATAAGCCAGTTTGGGGTATACTGACACAAGATATCAGAATACAGACTCCATCTGAGAAGATTTTTCTTATTGGACATAATTTAGTCCATCTAAATGTCAATATATTTAAGCACTATTAGTTGTATATATTTTCTGGTATAACGTTATGATGGCCTGTTTGAGCATTTATCAGCAGTCAGATAAAAGTCATTTGAAAATCTGCAGGGAAGTCTAGTCGCGGTTGCAGCCGTGCCAGCATTAAAGTAAAATAAGCTAAAATCAAAGTGTATCTTTGCAAAAAAGATGATCGCAAAAACATAAATAATCATCTCTGTTTGAAGTTACAGATAAGCCTGAGGTCTCCTGTGGGTTTGATCTTGGGGAAAGGCAAAGATTTGGTTAATAAACAACTGTTTAAGTTGTGGTTTTGCTAGCTTATCGAAAAAGTGACAACCCAATATGGACCAACAACAACAACACGCATCAGGCACACATGACTCTGTGTGACCCAGGGCATGAGTGAAATGCCAAGTTTTCAGGAAGTCCTGTTCACTGACATGTTACTTTTGAGTGCTGCTGGTCATGGATGTGCGTCAGTGCCCCACCACAGTCATGTCTTCCCCAATTACTCTCCCATCATCCTCCTCTCCTCCTCCAACTCCCCTCTCACCTCCTGTCCTCACTGGACATCAACACTCATGCCATAGTCCGGGCTGCTGGCGAACTGAATCTTGCCATCTGTTTCTTGCTCTTCAAAAACTATGACCTGTAATGAAGCAAAAAAAATACCAGCTTAGCTGAGGTCATGGAAGGACAGTGAGAGTGGGTGTTTGGACACTAATGTCAATATATGCACAGAAAAGAGAAGTTAGGGCGTGCAGGAGAAACACAGTAGATGCAACAGATACATCTAAGGCCTTTTCCAGAAAGTGCTCCAGAGTTCAAAAACATCAAAGCTATGGGGTGATGAAAATCAGTAACTGTATCCTGTAACTGTTGACCCGTGATGTGCTTTTAGTTTGGCACATTAGTGGAGGCGAGGAGCATGTGACCAGAGGAACTAGATAGCACTCAGAAAACATGTGCATCTGCCACGTGTGTGCACAAAGTTACAGACCATCATATTGTTTCTAGACTACACGTAAAAGCTGTGAATATTAAGATATTAATGATAATGGATGTAAAAAAAGCCAAACATTTACTTATTCAAGCTTCCCCATTGTGCAGACTTGATGCTTTTCTCTTATATAACTGTAAATCTAATATTCTTAATTACTGGTAAGACAAAACAAGACATTTGAAAATGTAATCCTTGGGCTCTGGGACACACTGATGATAAAGTGTCTCCTTAACTGTAAGCACATACTGATAAGACAGAGGTTTTGTACCTGGTTGTCCCCCCTGTGAAGCCAGGGCCTGGGGACATAGAGTGTTTGCTGAGGACCGATGGACCAGTAGCGTCCTAGATTCTTGCCGTTAATAAACACTACACCTTTGCTCCAGCCCTGTGAACACAATCACTGACTGTTCATCGTGACAATAAGCAGGCTTAGCCAATTACATGCTGATGGGTTAAAAAAAAAAAAGAAAGATGTTAAGGACACCAACAACACATTGCAAGCCTTCCCTTCTAATATGATTTGCATTTTTTGCTTAATACATCCTGAGTTGTTGTTAATCGTGTCTCTTAGCTCTCCTGCATCCAGCCACCTCAATATGAGCGTCAGCAATGGGAAACTGGGGGAAAGTTACAAGATAAAAAACCTAGAGAGATATACAGTCTAACAGGAGGGTAAAGAGGCACTTATTCAATCAGTAACAGCATTACATGGAATTGCATAAAAATTGGATAATCATCAACAGAACCTTTTTCTGTAAGAGGCCTTTTAAGATGTTCTCTCTTCTCACTAATGAAATAATATTATTGTGAAACTACATCCAATTAATTAGAAGTGAGCTAGCACTCAATGAAGATTCTTAAAGAGCCATTTCTCTGGGGACAAAAAAAAGTATTTGGGATGAAGTAAAGACTAATTCAATCAAAAATAGTAATCAAACCAAGTGTATTGTAATAGATTAGTCTCTCTTAAGTGGGTAATTAGGAAGTAGAAGTACAAAGAAGAGATTGTCTCTTCTCTATGTGATAAAGACAGCTAACTGTGTTAATAAATATCAGTCATACACTACCAAAATAGTCTGGCCAAAGCTCAGGTAATAATAATTTACCAAAACAGTATACAATACAGTGCTTAGAAGTATGTAAATTGTCTGTGAACGTGTAGAAAGCTTGCTTTCTGTTGAGTCTAGAGGGAGTAAAGCCTGACATATACAAGACATATGACATATCTGATTTAATAAATGTCTTCACTTAATATTTTGTGACTTTCATTTTCGTTATGAATCTATGTGAGGTAGGCAAAATAACCTAAACACCATTCTATCTGATAACACAGCTCTTTACCAAATAATATCCTTTTGTTATAATGTTAAATTCCTGGTTTAGAGTTTGTCTAAAGGCCCAGATACACCAAAGAGAGCAAGCCACAAAGAAGGTCCACTGCTGCGTCACCTTATGTCACCGTGTCTCGGCCTAAAATTTGCACATGAACACACCGCAAAGACTTCAGCCAATGGCCAAGCATGTATGCTCTGTGTGTGCGTGAGAGGAAATAACTCCCCACACCTGCAGACGGCAGTAGTCTGTCACACAAAAAGGAAAATCAGAAGACCATCTTGATGCTAATTAGCAAGTTAGCACATTAACAACACGACCAAATGTTGAAAGAACACAGTATATTTACCATGCGCCAGTGTACAGTAACACAAACCATCACGAAACATTTCTGCTAAAGAGCTCAGTAGAAAAAATGATTTTACCTTATGTAACAAATTTGTTTTGGTCTTACTTTCCCTCTTCTGTTTCTCTTCTCGTGCACTGAAATGAACTGCCAATTAGAGTGATTTAAAGCACCAAAGGGCTACGCCGTTACCAACACCCATTCCACATAATGAATTGACCTAAAAAAAAGCCAATGGTGATCAATGAGGGGCAACAGCGTGGGACACACTGCACCAACGAGGGCAGCAGACACTCACCAACAGACCAACTTTAATCGACAGGAAAACCATCATCTTGGTGTATCAGGGCCTTCAGGGGTACTGAATAAACTAAGTGTCAGTCTTAAAGTCTGCAGTTTTGAGTGCTGCTGAGCTACATTGTCCTACTCACAGGAAGCTTGATGAAGGTGTCTTTGGGAGAACTGTTCACATAGAGTTTCCCCTGGAAAAACCCTGGGAAGGACGGCCGCTGACGCATCGACATCCAGTGGCCTGAACTCTCAAGTCTGTGAAAAAGGAGAATACACTGCACTTTCCATTTTGCTCAGATTACAGATTGCACTTTCCACGACACTTTGCGTTTCATGACATGAAAGCACAAACCTAGATTCTGAAATGTTTTGTTTAGATGCAGTCTGCTGCAGTTTTTCCTCAAAAACTTGACTTTTAGGTGCTAAGGCTCAGTACAGAGTGTATCATGTCATTTACTTTGGACATGAATGATGGGGGTAATA
>JAPZEB010000024.1:8841220-8853717 GCA_029783705.1 Chaetodon striatus
GTTACTCAGTTTGAGCAGTTTAATGTGGAAACTGTTTTCTTTCTACTGAACTACACCTGCTAACTGTATCACTGCGCAGAATGAAGCATGCATCTACTCATGGACAAGAGGCTTGTGACTCTGATAGTGTGAGATGTTAACATGATGGCGTCCTCCTCGACTGAGCTGTAACATCAGCTAGCTCTGTGGTGCTAAGTGAGCTAGCATGCCTTCTTCTGCACGGGTATATGGTTGACAGGGGTAGTTCAGCAGAAAGAAAATAGTTCCTATGTAAAACTGCTCACAAGCAATTTTACTCAAGCATTATCTTGAGTAACCAGGTCATGATTTCTGAAAAGAGAACTAAAAGCTGAGTAGCATCTAGTCTAGAAAAGGCAGGCCAATATCTCCACCCCTCTGCAACTCACATCAAAACATCTAGACTGATAAACAACACTACAGGTAAGAGGAAATATATGTATTTTTTATTTTGAGGTGAAGTGTCCCTTTGAGCTCCAGGTGGATACAATAATGAAAACACCACAAGACACCAGTTCATACATTCTAGATGTGTTGGTCTCAAAAGCTGAAAATGTCTTCGCTGTGGCAGTCATGAAATTCATTACATTGTGTGTGGGGCACTGTATTGCAAACAATGGTCAACACAATGATCAACAGCAGGTGCAGTTACTGAGGAGGAAATAACAGAAAAACTGCATGCAGGGATAAAATATAACTGTGAATACAATGACTCTATTGTGAAAATATTTATATTTATTTTGTATAGGATACTGTTTTGATTGCGTGCATGCTGACCTGTTTTTAAAGACGTAACTGAAAAAGGTTTTCTTTTTTGAGCATATATGTATTTTAGTCATATTCTTTTCAAACAATTGGCCTCTGGAAAACGTTATAGTGTGTGTGTGCACCAATTAAATTAATTTTAACATTTCTTTGTGATAAAATGGAAAGTACCTGATGTGGAACAACTCTCTTAATGAGCTGATTAAAGAAGGAGTTGACTGCATCAGTGAATCCTGGGTAAGTTGTTCTCAGTTTCATGTTTTGATCCCGTAGAAGCCAACTGCAGAGAAATCAAAACCTTTAAAATGCAAAGAAAGTAACATTTCACAAGAGTTCTTCAAAGTGCTGTTCTGTGAACTCTCTTTAGGTTTTTTTTGAGCTATCGAAGATAATCGCACCGACCTAAGCATGACTATCATAAAGTGCAGTGCAGAGGAAGTCATGCTTCACTGCGTGCCCCCAGAAACACTCTGTTTTGATGATTATCAAATAAATATTACCTCAACGTCACATTCCCTGAAGGCACAACTACTCCAAAAATACCTACTTCCAGTCTTTTCCCCTCCAACATACACCCCATTATCTGTCCAAATCTATTTTGATTACAGAAATAAATGAATTCATCCTTTCAGGGAGCTACGCCTGTCAGATTTAATTATTGTTCTTTCTACTACCTCACTAAAAGCCTGGGAAATCATCTGTGACTTTCATCTGAGTATTATTAGAGGTGTAGTTATATGATGCATAATGTCCTGTCTTAAAGTCATGTTGTCTTTTTATCATACAAGTACAGCACTGTAAGGTGGACCAATCTCACCAAGAAAAATTCTTTGTTGTACAGTACGCAGCAACACGTCTGGTGAAACTGGCCAAATAGATGACAGAGACGGCACACTTGAATTCACATAACTAAATTATTTCCACGAGTTTAATGGATTTAGCCCGCAGCAAAGATACCGCTAACAAACAGATTACTTGACTGAACAATTCATTTCCAAACCAATTTAAAGGATTCATTTAGCACCCCACTGGCTATTCGAATAAATGATTTACAATGTTGCTATAGCTGTAGCAGGGTGTGTACAGGTACCAGACGCTTAAATTTAATGCTTTTAAAGACCTTTTCAAAATATTTTTTTATCAGATTTAAGACTGATTTTTGGACAAATCACACAAGCACTGCAGATAGTATAAAGGTAACTATGCATGTGGTCCTGTGCAACCAGCAGGCTTTGTGGAAAGTAGAGTAAGTTAGGTTAATCTAGATTTTGCCAACAGGTAAATGTAAATATAAAGCAAAAAGACAGCATGAACTTCAGTGGTAGGTTTAAGGGAGTTTAACATCATAAATATGGACTTTCACATAGAGAAGCCTGACTTATTTTGACAAAAAGAAATTAAAACATGGATATATTAAAAATGATTGTGGCAATTAAAATATCATAAATTCAAATTTAATTGAATCAAATTTAAGAAATGTTTAAACTTTTTAAGGACCTGCAGACACCCTGTGTAAGGGAGACACAAAAAAAAATCTGCAGTTGTAACAATTAATTGTGATTTTTACCTTGGTAGTCCCCCTAAATCCCACTCAGCACAGATGTACGGCCCTGGACGCAGAATCACCCAGAGGCCCAAGCTGGCTGCAAGGCGGAGGTAGGCTCTGAGAGAAGGGCACAAAATGTGGAGAAGGTGCTTTAAGTGAGGTCTATTACTATCAGAGCAGTCCATTTAAAATGTTTACTGCAGCAGATAAAAAGTGGGGACAGACAATTATTCTGAATTAAAGCAGATGTTCAGCTGCAAATGATATCTCATTATCATTAATTCTAAATTGTTTCACTCCATTATTTTTTTTTTTCATTTACAGATCTTTTTTTTGTAAAGCAACCTCTGCTTCCAGCACCAGACTTGACAGCAAGCGGCACATTTGATGGATTGATGCCGTCTTATCAATAAATCAAGAATCACTGATACTGACTGAGTGCACCGCTAATTAATCACAAGCATTTCTTGAGGGTAAATGTACACCCTCTCAGCAGTATCGAATTATCTGACTGTGGAAAACTAAGCCGTGCTGTGATGCAACAGTGCCATCTGCAGGAGTCTCAGAGGACTCCCTGTCATCATTCCTTACTCTAAATCCAGCTGACCCTCAAAGTTGAACACCCCTCGCTCAGGCTCATGCAGGTTCCAGGGCACATATCTGAAAAAAATAAAATAAAAGAGATTTTTTTGTGTGTGCTTTAAGTATTTTCACAGTCGTGAATTCATTGGTTTATAAGACTGCATTAGTTTCTTTAAATAAAAAAAAACAGCATCCCTCTGTTTTCTTACACCTCATGAATTTTTGTGTGCTCTGCTTTGCTCTACTGAAGTGCTATTTCATCTGTGTATATAACAACTATCTGACACAGTTCATTGTGGTGCTTTGAGGTACATGGTATCCAACCAGCAATGAGTTGCAGTGGGAGCCTACGTCGTGAGAGTATTCAGGCCACAGGCCTTCATCTTCAGCAGTCGGTCCTCCCAGTAGGCTCTGGGGACACGGAAGTAATGGATGGAGCCTCCCAGGATGCGGAGAGGCTTTCCCTCCAGAGTGAACTGAGACGAGTTGGCCCTCAGACCTTCCGCACGGCTCATTCTTCCTACTTCAAGGCGACTCCTAGGGGGCAAAATACAGTTTACAACTGAGCAAGTGCAACTGGACTGAAGGCTGTGAAGACACTAGAGACATACTCCTATGGTAAGCGAGTTTGTGAGCGAGCTTAATATAGGTCCAGTGTGTAAAATTTAGGGGGTGTACTGGTAGAAATGGAATGTAATATAATGAGTATATTTTCTTTGGTGGGTGGCACAGCGGTGCAGTGGTTTGCATTGTCGCCTGACAGCAAGAGGGTCCCCCGCCTTGGGTTCGAACCCCAGGTGGGGGAGCCCTTCCATGAGGAGTTTGCATGTTCTTCCTGTGTCAGTGTGGGTTTCCTCCGGGTTCTCCGGCTTCCTCCCTGAGTCCAAAGACATGCAGGTTAGGTTAAGTAGTGACTCTAAATTGCCCGTAGGTGTGAATGTGAGCATGAATAGTTGTCTGCCTCTGTGTGTCAGCCCTGCAATAGTCTGGCAGCCTGTCCAGAGTGTACCCCACCTCTTGCCCCATGTCAGCTGGGATAGGCTCCAGCCCTCCCAGCAGCTAAAGACAATGAATACATTTTCTTTAGTGTATGAGCCCCTGAAAATAAGAACCAGGTTTTTGTTACCTAACAAAGAAGCCCCTCTGCAACAAGCAGCGGAAAAACACTGATGTAATGTGCAACTGCTTTATTCTGTGTTTATAACGGTTTTAATCGCCTGTCAATTTGTTTTGGAGAGGAAAACGTCTCTGCAGATAATTAGGCTCCTGATAAAAAACCTCCTGAAACATGAACACTGAAGGTACTGTTGCTGGGAGAAGTTTCAGCTGGTGGCAATCTGCAAACCTCACCGCTAGACGCCAATAAATCCCCCTAAATTTCACACACTGAGCCTTTAAACACCGTGCACCTGTTCAGAAATCATGGCAGAAGTTAGCTCTGATGATAGGTGTGCCACTCCTGTATTGTCACTGCATGTCATAACATGAGAGGCACAACCTCTCCTTTGCCATCATGCAAGATTCAGATATGGCTGATTGTCCTAAAGGCATTTGATTTTGAAGATTAATCACATTACCATATAACAGAGAGCTGATTCAATAGGGAGAATGCACTTACATGGTGTCATGAGCTCAAAACAGCACAAACTAAAGTCTAACACAGCGACAGGTAACTTTATCTGCAACCCTGGTTATGTCCAATGTCCACAGGCCAGCAGGTGAGTGAGGTGAGAGTTCACAGGCAGCTTGGATGGTTTCTTGCTTGGATGGTATAGCTGAGTCCAAACGTCTGCACACATGCAGTGACATAACATGACAGACAAACTCAAGCACAGTGGTACAGGTGTCTCAGATGGACACCTCGGATGTCTCAGTGGACGCGTTTCATCCTCAAACTCACCTTCACGACTCTTGCTACGAGTTGACGACTGGTTAAATATGACTTCCTTTAGGCCAATATTAACTGTTAAAGTGTTTGTCTTACCTTGTAAGCTCATAAACGATTATCAGCCCGATAGCAAAACACAGCAGAAGACAGTATCTTCGCCTTAATGAAAGACGACGCCCGACCATTGATGTTCCCATGTGTGGCCATAAAAACACGACTTCAGTGAAAGTTGCTCCCCACACGAGTCATGAGTTTATGCGCATTTGAGTACATATTTGCTTTCCAATGTGGCGGGACAGTTAAAATCCTGTTGTACGACTTTATCAAGTAGACTCCTCCAGTTTTGCCAAACCTGTTTGACATGAGGGCATGTTATGATAATGCCAATTAAGTTGATCTACCCCATATTCAGGCTACGCAGCGCCAGGTTATTCGTAACGTTGCTTCCGGGATTGATAGTTTAAAAAAGAAAAGCGAAACTTGGTCTGAAAAATTCAACTGTAGTTTTCCATTGTTGCAGACAGTGTAACCAGTATTTGATATCAGAGGAAGTTGGCGTTAGTTGTTGTCCTAAAGTGACGTTACACGTAAACACCCGAGTGTACCGCTGTCACTGTCTAGGGACCGTCGCACAGTTACACAGCTGAATAAACGCAGAAAATTAAAACAGTTATCTTTACCATCCCTTGCTTTTTATTTTTTCATTTTTTTGTTAAAATAAACAAATAAATAAATAAAGTTTGGCTGCAACAATCTACCAAACATGTTATCATTAAACCCTTCTTAAGGATATGATTGTTTTTCTATTAAATTCCTAAATTGAGAGGGGACATTGTTTTTACATCCACCCATATAATATCATTATTCTCCAGACACTTTTTAATGACTGTCTTTTTGGGCAAATAAAAAGAATAGCCTGTAATATGCCCAGCAGTCTCCTTCAGACATCACAGTTCCCAGGATCCCTTTTTAATGAGGGGTGAAATTAAATTTTGTCTTGGAAGTGGGTTGTTGATGCCGCACCTTCTGATCAGTCAATTCTTCCTCTTCTTCTTCCTCCTACTAACTTATTATTATAATCATTATCACACATTCATTTTCCGTAACTGCATATCCTATCAGGTGTCATGGAGGAGCCTATCCTCGCTGACACTGGACAGGTTGCGAGACTATCATAACACATAGAGACAGACAGGCTGTTTAGAGTCACCAGTTAACCTAACCTGCATGTCTTTAGACTGTGGGAGGAAGCCGGAGTACCTGGAGAAAATCCACACTGACACAGGGAGAACATGCAAACTCTGCACAGATTGGCTGCGCCACCCTGGGGTTCAAACCAGAAACCGTTTTGCTGTGAGGCGACAATTGTAACCACTGCACCACTGTGCAACCACTATAATTACATTTGATAATATTTAGACTCCCCACTCCAAAATCTCTGCCACACAATCTGCCTAGTATTGTGACTAATAATAGGAGAACAGAACATTTTCAACAACAATGCCAAAAACATGGTGCTGAGAGCACTGAAACGACTCCCTAAGGCTTAGACCAAGTCTATTCAGCGGTATGCTGTCTTTGCAAATTGCATCTTTGTGTAAGCAGTGACATTATTGAATATTTCTCCCAGGAAAAAGTCATAAACACGTATAATATGCAGAATTAAGATGTATTATAATCTGTGAAGTTGTTTGACAGCTCTCTGTGGACCACATTTTTTGTCTTTTTTGTCAGTCAAAAATAAATCATTATTTGTTTGTTTGTTTTTTTGCTATGGTTTTGACTTTTTATCTTATCAGTAATCATAAAATATTGACTCAGAAGCAAGAAAAAAACAATTATATTGGGGCAAAGAGGAAAAATAACATGACACACAAAACACGCACTCATGCTGTTACACACTAGCTTGTGACCACAGTCACGCATGGTGCCTTATTTTAAAGCTGTGACTACATTCAGAACCATGTCCAGGGTATCAGTATACATGCTTTGTGTAAACTATATCATGAGGGCAACATTGCTGTATACAATTTAATGCCTCCCTTCTCTGACTGAGAGAGAGGGAGAGAGAGAGAGACAGAGCACTATTATATTTTTTTGTTCTAGAACAACAATAGTTTCCCTTATCCACAGTGTTTGAGGCCTCCCAGCACCATCCTCCCTTCAAATGCTCCCTGGCAAGCTCAGCTTCAAGGTACTGCAATGTTTTTGATGTAACTGGGATTTTAAATCATTCTGCATTTGGGACTTTCATGTCAAGTCTTGGTAAGTTTTTATTTTCATCGTGCTCATAGAAAAATAAAATGTATTTTGTGACCGTCATATTCATACTATGTAATATATACCAGATGCATCATGTGAAGTAGCCCAGTGTTTGTATGGTTTTATTACAACAACATATGTACACCTTTGAATTCTATTATCCAAAACATATGACCTGCTGCAGAAGATGCGCCTTTCTCAATATTTTCTTATCTAACAGTTATTTCCCCTCCAGGCATCACCCTGAAGTGAGAAGAATGAGCCGTGTGGAGGGTCTGCGAGCCGACTCGTCTCAGTTCACTCTGGAGGGAGAGCCTTTCCGCATCCTGGGGGGCTCCATCCATTATTTCCGTGTCCCCAGAGCCTACTGGGAAGACCGACTGCTGAAGATGAAGGCCTGTGGCCTGAATACTCTCACGACGTAGGCTCCCACTGCAACTTGACTATGCCTCATATCACAGGATTGTCACTATTGTGTTGCTGGAGAAGGTCAAACACAAATCAGATTAAATCAAATGTGTTTGTATGAAATGGCTCAGTAGTTCACCTTAAAATGAAATCAAAACAAAGTGAAAATATGGACTCTTTTTACAAGATGCTGGACTGCACTATTGCTTATAGGCTACAAAGAATTGTTTTCTTGCTTGCTCTTTCAGATATGTGCCATGGAATCTGCATGAGCCTGAGAGAGGAACATTCAACTTTCAAGATCAGCTGGACCTCAAGTAAAGCTCTTATGTTCTGCTTCTTCTTCTTTGTAGATAGTAAATATTCCCCAAACACATGCAGAGTGGTTATTTTAGAAATAAAGCAGAAGGTCTCTTTGCCTTTCTCAGGGCCTATGTCAGTCTAGCAGCAGAAATGGGTCTGTGGGTCATTCTGCGCCCTGGACCTTACATCTGCGCTGAATGGGACCTGGGCGGGTTGCCTAGGTAACACCATCTGTCCATTGCTTTAAAACATTGCCATATATACGCAGTATGCCAAGAAACTGTTCTTGTGTTTCTCTCAGCTGGTTGTTACAAGATAAAGACATGCAGCTGAGGACCACTTATCCTGGATTTGTGGATGCTGTCAACCTCTACTTTGACAAGCTTGTCTCAGTTATCAAACCTCTGATGGTAAGTCAGACTTAAAGTTGTGACACGATATTTCCCAAAACGCACATTTATTTTCCCGTGTTTGTTTTCTCAGTTTGAGGAGAGAGGCCCGATCATTGCAGTCCAAGTTGAGAATGAGTATGGATCATATGCCAAAGATGAGGAATACATGCCATTTATAAGAAACGTGAGTTTATTGATGTCTTGCAATGTTTCTTTTTCACTTAGTTTTACAATATGGTGTAATGTAGCTCATTCAATATATTATGCAAAACATTTTTGTCTTCTCCGGCAGTGTCTCGAGTCCAGAGGGATCAAGGAGCTCCTGCTGACTTCAGACAACTGGGAGGGCCTGAGATGTGGAGGCATGGAGGGAGGTAATCAAGATAACTAAAAGGCAAACAGGGAGAGAACAACTACCTAAAACATTTGTTTTACTGTTTGTCATTCTTTGACTTTGTCCTTCCTTTGGTCTAAATCTTGCTCATTTCAGTCCTAAAAACGATAAACCTGCAGAGACTGTCATTCGGAGCAATCCAGCACTTAGCTGACATACAGGTAAAAGATCATCATGGGTAGCTTTACTGATTACTTGGTAAAAAAAAATCTTTATTGTTTATGTCTATATTTGTATAACTTGTAGTATTTTGTAAGAGCATTTGCTAAAAGTCATTAAAGCCTTGCTATGACTTAAATTACTGTAGTCAGTAATGCAGGCATGTGTTCTGGTTTGTGTAGCCTCAGAAACCTCTAATGGTGATGGAGTATTGGTCCGGCTGGTTTGACGTCTGGGGAGAACATCACCATGTGTTCCACGCTGAGGGTATGGACACGCATTTTTTAACTGACATTTTTTTCATTTTTGCTGTACACACGCTCATTTTCAGCATCAATCTGCATCTCATTTATTCTGTTACACAATTACAACCCTCACAACGGACAACGTCTGATTTCAGACATCCAGAATGTCACTCAGGTTGCTCAAGGACACTTCAACTGTCGGAAGAGAGCCTTACTTAACCACTCATTCATTACTACATATTGCTCTTTGGCTCACTCTCTGTATTGTGCCATCACTTTATTTGCAGATATGCTTGCTGTTGTGTCAGAGATCCTGGCGAGAGGTGTCTCCATCAATCTGTATATGTTCCATGGGGGAACCAGCTTTGGCTTCATGAATGGAGCGATGGACTTTGGCACCTACAGGCCACAGGTCACCAGTTATGGTTGGTGGGAATTACCTTAGGGCTCAGAGACCAAAGATCAAATGATGTTTCAGGATTTTGAATGAGTATCATTTTCCTTATGAAATGCATTGCTTCTTACTGTTTGTGTAAATGTGCTCATTGCAGATTACGATGCTCCGCTCTCTGAGGCTGGAGATTGCACCCCAAAATATCAGCTCTTGAGGAATTTATTCAGCCAGTACCACTGTAATGTCTTCTTAAGCTTCCATGTGCAATGATTGGATTAGTTATTATCATAAATGTTATGATAATATGTACATCTAGCGAGTAATTTGATGAGTTTTGATTGCTTTTATTGCCCAGAGTAATTGAGTCTGTCATAATTAGCATCAATTAAATGTTCTTGCCAATTTCTGCTCCAGCTGAGCCTCTTCCTGAAGTACCCTCTCCTCAGGAGAGGAGAGCATACCACCCTGTTGCCATCCAGCAACACCTGTCACTGTGGGACAGCCTGCACTTCACCGACAAGGTGATGTACAGTCAGCAAACACCTGTCTGGTATGACAGTTGATTATATAGGGGAAAATGTTTTATCCAAACCATTGGATATATGAAGGGGCCCTGCTGGGGTGAGAGCAAGCTGTAAGCTGTGGTGAGCTTCAGACAGACAAGACATCTATGTTATCAGCCTGTCATCAGACAGATGTCTCACACATGGCAGCTCAGGTTTGGTCATGCATCATGGTGTCAACACGCTTGCTTTTTTTTTTTTTTTTAAGAAGTATCTGTCATATGCTGTTATTCCAAATGTGTTGCAGTGTCAGGCATGCATACATATGTGTTGGTATTTCGCCCTGCCTGTCAAACTACATAGAAACTACAAAATCAATGTCATTGTTTTCAAAGATCTGATGTTTGTTTGATGGTTGTTGTACTCTGCCAGATTCTTGTATCTAATACCCTAAGGTGTTTGATTATTCATTCAGCCATACAAGTCAGAGACGCCGGTGAACATGGAGAATCTACCTGTCAACAATAACAATGGCCAGTCATATGGTTACACACTGTACGAAACCACCATCACCAGTGGAGGAACCCTCAACTCCAGGAACAACATCAGAGACAGAGCACTGGTGAGAATATGCAGACTGAGCCACACACAGACACAAATACAGTACATGCAGGAAATAGTTTTACAAATATATCTTCTGAGGTTATACATAATCCTGCCATTATGACTTTTCATGTTCTCTAGGTTTTCGTCGACCGACAATGTGTTGGTAGTTTGGACTACAAGACTCATGAGGTGGCACTCCCTGATGGAAAGGTACTGATTGCTTTTTATGTCTGTTCTTAGCTGTGCGTGCCATGAAACATACATCTTTAAATAAAAAAAATATAACTTACACTCAGCTCTTTGGCTCGGGTTCGTCAGCAAGGTGCAAGTGCCCCTATGTCCAAATCGTCTCAGAAATACTTTTTTGAGGAGCTTCAAACTTTGGTAAAGGGGTGACTGTGGCTCAGGAGGTAGAGTGGGTCATCCAGTAATAACAATGCTGGAAGTCCCTGGCTTCTCCTGTCCACATATTGAAGTGTCCTTGAGCCAGACACTGAACTCAAGTTGCTCTCAATGGGCAGGCCATTGCCCTTATGGTTTGTGGATGGGTGACTGACAGGCAAGTTATAGTGAAGAGAACAGTCAAAGCACTGTATACATCTACTTAGCATTGTCTTTGGAGTGAAGGTATTTTCAACACAATATAGTTGGTTTTGGTCACAGTTCATACCTGTTACAATAGTAGTCAAAGGTGCTCAGCTGCCCCCCTGAAAAGCTATCTATTTTGCTGAGATGGTGCCAAAGAACAAGCAAGTAATTTAGCCTGGTATTGGCATGCAAAACAAAAAACTATATAAGAAAAGAAAAGAAATGACAGATAAAAGAATAAGATTCCTTCCACTGAAGACAGCAGGATAGAACAATATCCTCATCATGCAACATTATTGCCAGATTTATTCTTCTTAATCAATGTCTTTATCTGCAGGATCATGATTAATCCAGCCAATGTGCAGCAACAGATGGGTCATTGTCTCATTGTGGTAACTTTTCTTTGCTTAATAACTTCCAAATGTTTTGTGCATTGAAGGGAGAGAAGACGTTGAGCTTACTTGTGGAGAACTGTGGCAGAGTGAATTACGGGAAAGCTCTGGATGAACAGCGCAAAGGTATTCTGCCTTCAAACAATAGTGTCTTGTGCTGTGTCATACATTGGTTGTTTTGCTTTTTTCAGTCATCTAAAATAAGGAATACCCACTGTAAATTGCTAATGTCTATGTCAGACCTGGACTGTTCATATTGGAACAGAATTCCAGACCTGAGTCGTTAATGAACATTATTTAAGCCAAAGAAAGTATAAGAACAGTTCAGATAATGTTACTTTGGCTCAGTTCAGACATTGAAAACTACTATTAAGTTTACTTAAACAAGTCAAATCACTGCTCCTCTGTAAACCTGACTTTCTCCTATTTTGTGGCCCCATGCATTACCTACTCAATGTAGAACAGACCACACCAAAACTACGTGTCTGTGTATGGTGCTTAGTCTGCTAGTATGACTGCATTGTATAATTTTGCCTCATATTGTATTACAGGTATTGTGGGAGACATTCTGTTGAATCACACTGCTCTGCGAGGATTCACCATCTTCTGTTTAGATATGAAGCCAGGCTTCATGAAAAGGTTGGCTGACTTAATTTCATTTTTCATTCTGTGAAAATGGACAGTAATAGATGTTTACGGGCTGTAAATTAAAGGGCAGATTCACCATAAAATATCTGCTAGTATATCCCTGTTCATACTTATAAAACAACATTGCTGATTTACTGAGCAAATTTAACTTCATTTTGATGTTTAGTGGTGTGGGTATATGACTACCTCCCGTCATCTACAGTAGATGCACACACGGGAAACTGGCTGCACACAAATAGAAAAGAAATCCTGCGACAGATGAAGTAGATCAGTGAACCAAAGCCCAACACCACTATCCAAAAAAAATCACTGTATTGCAGAACTCAGTTAATATGTTTTGCCAAATTCTTCTTGCCTCACAATGTCCAGCTTGTTTTCAGTTTCACATGATTGCAGTGAGTGTT
>JAPZEB010000024.1:8856396-8872065 GCA_029783705.1 Chaetodon striatus
AACATACTTTCCTATTTTAAATCAGAGTAATATAAGGAGTTATTACATGTTATATATTATATTCTCTGACTTGTTTATTTTATTTTGTCCTCTGACTCACTCCAGACTGAGACGAAGAGCCCACGACATGGTGGCGAGAGTGTGGCAGAAGTGCTTCGCGCCCACGGGGTCAAGTACGTTTTCACCCTTGTCGGTGGACACATCTCGCCCATCCTGGTGGCTTGCGAGAAGGTGGGCATCCGCATTGTGGACACCAGACACGAGGCCACTGCTGTGTTCGCTGCAGATGCTGTGGCACGACTTTCAGGTGCAGATGGGAATGACCCTCGGTCTTATATGAGCTTGTTTCATGTCACTGGCAGTTACGCAGAATAAAGGAATTAGGTGTGCTGCTGCCTTGTTAAGGTGTGTCCTGGTTTTACTGCGTTCCCGCTGTGGTCGTTTTTGAGTGTCAAACACAGGTGTAACCAATAGCAGTGATAGTGACTGGATTACATTTAGGTGTGCCCGTGTTTTGGCCCAAGTATTGCAAACAATCTAGTAAAGCAGTAAGTTGAGACAGGGCTGTCTTGTGTGGTGAGCTCTAGCTGTGTTTGATAGCTGTTTTGATTGTCTCCCCACCAGGCACTGTTGGTGTGGCAGCAGTGACTGCTGGCCCAGGCCTCACTAACACAGTGACAGCAGTGAAGAATGCTCAAATGGCTGAGTCTCCATTGCTGCTCATGGGAGGAGCTGCTGGTACACTGCTTCAGGTGAACTCAAATACTGGTGCATATATGATGTGAACATGCAGGTTGAATAAACTAACAAAACCAAATAGTCTTGCAGTGAGTTCTGCTCCTACCAGAAGCAGAGTATGTGGTATACTTCTTCTTACCTTTAATCAGCCCTAATTTCTAACCTCTCCATCACCTGTGTTTGTGGGACAGGGCAGAGGAGCGCTGCAAGATATCGACCAGATGTCTCTCTTCAAGCCACTGTGTAAGTTCTGTGCCTCAATCAGGACCATCAGGGAGATCGTGCCTACTGTCAGGAAAGCCCTGGCCATCGCCCAATCAGGAACCCCTGGTCCCGTTTTCATAGAGTTCCCCATCGACACACTCTATCCCTTCCATCTTGTGTCCAAAGAGTTTGGAGTTAAGAACCCTCCCAAAGGCCTGATTGGAAAAATTGTCACATGGTATGTTATCAGCATGTCTTGTAAGCACTCCACATACTATTTGTGTATGTGAAATACAAAAATAGTCTGATGGACTTCAGAGAAATACAAAATTACACTTACATTGAAATAAAGTTTGAAGAGTGCTCTATGTACGACTAACATCAGCAACTTTATAAGAGAATTAACATGAAAACTGTCACATTGTTAGACATATGTGGGGTGTCTTGGGAGCCCCAAGTCTGGAACATGTACCTTGTAAAATCTTCGGCTTGATTTTGAACTGGATGTTTATACAGCTTGGACCTATTGTGCTTTTCATCTTTCCCAAGATTCATGTCACTCTCAACTGTGACATATATACATATAAAATGATTTCATTTAATGGTCTGATTTGTCTTAAGGTACCTCAATAACCACCTCATGAACCTATTTGCTGGAGCCTGGGAGACGAGAGATGTGTCTCCGCTTCCCGTTGACATCCCACAAGCCACAGCCGATCAGGTAACACTGCTCTTAGAATGAAAGATTTGATGTTACTTGAACATTCTTGCTGATATAACTTTTTTTTTGTCAAATACACCACAGTCAGTCCATTTCACTGTGTACAGGGTTGAGATGACTACACCGGGGTTTTATTTGTTTTACACTTGTTGTTTCTCTTTCAACGAATCAGGTACAAAAGTGCATAGAGCTGGTGAGTCGAGCCAAGAAACCTGTCATTCTGCTTGGTAGTCAAGCAACACTTCCTCCGACACCAGTTGATGACATCAGGTGAAGGACATTGTGTTATGCCGCCCTCTGTCTGTCTTTTCTATTCTGCGTGTTACTGCTTTTCAGGCACTGTTTACTATTTGCTTTGTGTTAATAATAAAAATTGTAGTGTTTTAAGATGTGTTAAAAATACTTAAACTCTGTGGCTTACATTAGTTTTCTTGTCAATGTACGAATAGCATTGGAGCATTGTTTTGTGATTTTACGTAGTGATGCTCATTGAATTAAAAATGTTTTTCGGCTTTATAGGAAGGCATTGGAGGACCTGGGCATCCCCTGCTTCCTTGGGGGCATGTCCCGTGGCATGCTGGGTAAAGACAGTCCCATCCACATCAGACAGAACAGACGAGATGCTCTGAAGGAGGCCGACTTGGTGCTCTTAGCAGGTCAGACACACAGTCTTACAGTTCTAATCCTAATGTTAACAAAGCAGTAACGAAATAGTTATTTAATGCATTAATTCATTTATTCATGGTTTAATAAAATGACAGCTGTTCCCTGCTAAAATTAATTTAGACTGACTGTGGAAGTTGCTTTATGTTTGTTAAAATACTGATGGAGTTTGAACTGTATTCGTCGCCAGTATAGCCACAGGCTATCCAGAATTCCTAGAAGGAATGTGGACAGGGTTGAGTTTGTGTGTTGTGTTTGCAGGCACTGTGTGTGACTTTCGGCTGAGCTATGGCAGAGTTCTTAACAGACGCAGTAAGATCATCGCTGTCAACAGAGATAAGACGCAACTACTGAAAAACTCAGATATGTTCTGGAAACCAACTATAGCAATTCAGGGTATGTTCATAAGCTGCCATCATGATGCATGGTCATAATTAAACTAACATGTTCTTTTAGATTTCTTGTGATTCGTGGAAGTGTGCCATTTTACTTAAAAAAAGTAATTTGGTCACTGGTCACAATAGAGTGCATCGGGAAGGAGTCCTAAATCTTGCACTTCTGCTTTTCTTGTCTCAAAGTAGATGAGTTTTTTAAATGGGTTGTTTGGTATGATGCCTGAAATAAGGTCTGTAGTTAACACAAGCTTAAGAGGTTTTCATTTTTGCTCTACAGCATGAAATATGTCAGTAAATACCCCACTCATGAATTTTAAAGTTTTTACGTGTCTTAAAAAAAGTGGTTTCCATCAGCTGGCTAAATTACTACTAGACTACAGAAGTAGTTGGGGACATTAAACGTCATCATGCCAAAAACCACCTTTACGGAAGAAGGAATAAAAAGCCTTTAGTATCATTCTATTGCATAAAACAAAAGTAAGAGTACTGCTCCACCTTAGTGCATAGGCAGTCAAAATACACATGCACACACAATAATAAATGAGATAAAGCCTTGTTTTGGTGGTAATGAAGTCGTGCGACTGGGGTGTAGTTTGTTCAAAGCCTGAGGTAAACTTCTTACTTCTGCTGATTGCATTTACACATCAAAAATCATCAAAATGGTGTTCATTCATAAAGATTATCTTGCTGAACAAACTGTGGTAGTATCACAAACTTATGTTTACCTTAGATCTTATTTCCTGCATAATCCAAAATCCAGTTCACCCTCGACCATTTGTGGTTATAGAATAACGAAAATACTGTATGTATGATATGTATTATTCCAGCAATGTGACTTTAAACACACACTTTTTACTATTGATTCATACTCTAAGGTTTGACTGCATGGCAAATACCTCAGTTAAATGGTTAGACTCTAAAATGTAAATATTGCTCTGTAGGTGATGCTGGTTCATTCTTAGTGCGGCTCTCCAAAGGCCTGAAGGGCCATCGCTGTGCAGAGGAATGGACTCAGAGCCTCAGAGCAGGAGATATAACCAAAGAAAATGCAAACAGGTGAGCAGACCTGATGATCCCTAGTGCCTGTTTTTTCTGTGTGTGTGTTTGTCAACATCTATTGTAAAACCATCTGTTAAACCTCTGTTCTCCATTATTAAAATTGTCCTAGTGAAATCTTAAATGACAAGAAAGCAAACACAATTTTATCAATTAATGTAGTTTCAATGCAACTACATCTCTGTAACTACAAACCATGTCTCCATCACCTCAACTAGAGTATTTTTTATTCCAGGGCTAAAGCTGATGAGAAGACTGAACACCACTTAAATCCCTTGAAAGTCCTCCACCGTGTGGATGAGCTGATGGCCGAGGACAGCATCATTGTTGCAGATGGGGGTGATTTTGTTGGAAGTGCTGCTTACATAATGAGGCCAAGAGGACCTCTGCGTTGGCTCGATCCAGGTTAGATCTCACAGACCAAAGCACAATTAGTTTGTGAAAAACTGTTGTAATTAAAACAGTGGATGTTTTGATATGTAAATGTGAGAGGAGAGGGCTTGTAATTTCAGCAGTATGAAACAGAAACAATTATGTCAAGTCAGTTGATTTGTTAATTTCAGTTGTTTGTTAATTTGTAAATTTTTTGACGACATGAAGAAGATAAAGAAGTGCACAGAACAAAATGCTGTCGCTGTCAGGTTAATTTATGAACGCCAAAATTACAAGAGCGAGCTACAAACATGAAGTCATGTTTCATCCCTATTATGTATTCTGTATTCTGAGGTTTCTTTGCAGTCATAGTGACATACCTTTACTCTTCCTTGTTTCTACAGGAGCCTTTGGGACCCTGGGAGTCGGAGGAGGATTTGCCCTGGGGGCGAAACTGTGTCGGCCTGAATCTGAGGTGTAGTATTGATCCAGGCTTTTCTGAAAGTGCTTTGTCTGATCATCTGATGATCTGTGTTCACCTTGTATGAATGAAATGCTTCTTTGTGTGCTTTTCAGGTGTGGATAGTGTATGGTGATGGCTCCTTAGGATACAGTGTTGCAGAGATTGACACATTTACCAGACACAAGGTAAAATTACTAATCACAATATTTACATTATATGTATGGAGTGTCTATTTACACCTGGGTGAGAATACTCACACTACAGCTATTCAACTGTTTACACTCACTGCTACAGGGCAATATTGTGGATCCTAAGGTGTACTGTGATTGGCTAATACTCTTCACATCAACGCATTGAGGCAGAAGTGGTTAGGATTGGAGCTAAGAGGTCATGCTTAGGGCTAGTACTAACCATTCTCAGATATTCTCTGAGATTAATGTGGTAGATTTATGAGAAAACTCAAAAATGTACTGCCAGAAAGTCAGGTGATGTAGTATAAAGAGCGACACAGTCCATCTAGGGAGTAAGATGTGGTGGATATATGGGTGAAGCGCAGGATTGTCACACAGCAGAGTCAGGTGCAAGGCCTCGTTTTAGGATTTTTAGGATGTGTAAAGCTGCTGAATGTACACTGTGTACATAAACTTTAGCAGAATAGCTGAACAGAACCAATCGTGTAAATGTCATATTTTAATGTTGCAAGGACGCCAAAGAATATGAACTGGGTGTTAGGGACCAAGCAGTGAGGCAGCAAGGACACAGGAGTTGTTGACAAAATTGTGGGTTTTTATTTGCCAAAAAATGCATGAAAAATCATGAACCAACAAGTGAAATACCAGGCCTATAAAAGGCCTCAATATAATATTTAAACAAGGCATTAATTGAACAATCTGACAAACAAAAATGACACACGAGGGAGCATATATAGTGGCTTGGCCAAACCAAATAATAAATAATACACAAGGGGTAACTAAAGTGGACGGCAGCTACAACTAAATACAAAGCAAAACTACCTCACCCAAATCCCAGCCATGACATGGCAGCACATGGTTTGATCCAGTGAGTTGGCTCCAGGATTTAAGAGTCCTCAGCCCTCAGCTACGCCTTTTGCTCCACCAGGAAGGGACCTCCCCAAACAGCCACTGTAATTCAGACAAAGAAACAGATGATTTATGTCACACAATTTGCCTGTGTAACCCCACAATGCTAGAATGTGGACACCTAATTTAAACAATGTAAGGTTAACAGCAAATAAACAGATTCTAAATCACTGTGTGATGTGAATTGTTTAGGTGTAGTTGACCATAAGCATTACCATGTGTTACTGTGACCATCACAGGTGTAAACAGCATTGTTGGCTACGGACACCTGGGTGCTGTTGGCATCTGCCTCATGTGTATGTGAGCTACTCTGTTGTCCACAATAAATGGCCAATACTTGAATACCTATTGCAAACATGAAGTATTTGAGAGACAGAGCGAGGCAGAGACTGTAACAGTTTTTCCTTTTGGATTCATCTGCTTATTCACGTTTTGCTCTTTTTCCCGCAGACACCAGTCATAGCTGTGGTGGGAAATGACGCATGTTGGAGTCAGATATCCAGAGAGCAGGTTCCCATACTCGGCAGTAACGTGGCATGTGGCCTTGCATTTACAGGTACTTTTTCTGTGTTGGATGTTGTGTGTCTTGTAGGAATATGTGTTCAGTTTATACATAAATGTTTGTGTGTGTTGACTGGGCAGTTACTTACTGACAAGTGATCTTCTATTTTTTACAGATTATCATATAGTGGCAGACGGTTACGGTGGTAAGGGCTACCTTGTAGGGCGTGAAGACGAAGACAGGCTGAGCGACATCATCAGACAGGCTCAGAAGGAGACCCGGGAGGGCAAGGCTACACTCCTCAATGTTCTCATAGGGAAGACCAACTTTAGAGAGGGCTCTATCTCCGTATAGAGCAGCTGTGAATCCTAAAACAGTGCATTCTTCTTCCTGTAACTTTGGCTCTTCTTAGCCTTTCCTATCAGGCTCTATGAAACGTTTCAGAGAGTAAGAGGAAACTGCTGGATACTGTGTAGAGCCCAGCCCTGACCAGACCTATGCTAATCCTTTGTGCCCTTAAAGCCATAAATTACTTTACAGTACTTCATCTCCTGTAAGACTTCATTAAATTTCAGCTACAACATCACTAAGACATCAGCCAACACCAGTCATGACTGATTTCACTATCAAACGGTGACTGTTTATACACATGTAGTCCTCGTTATTTACTATATGATTTACTACTACAGCTCCAGATCTGCCAGCCTAGAAACTAAAGCTTTTGTTGTGCGTCATGCAACTTTCAGGTTCATGTGCTATTTAAGATAATTGCTGCATTTAAAGAAGGGAAAGACTGAAAAGTAAGAAGATCTTGCTTTGTGAAGGGATTTTACCTCTTTAGGAGCTCTGGGTTAGATTTTTGACCTTTAAACAGCCTATTATAACTTTCTTGCAAATAAACCAGTAACTAAAAAAAATAATTTGTAAGAAAGAGCGTTGATTTATGTTATCAAATGTGACCAGTATGCCTTTTCTCCTGTTATCAAATGAACACGGAGACACAAATCTTTACAGCTTTCATTTTCTTTAACGGTTCATGATTTGGGATAAAAATGTGTAAAATGAAAAATATTTTTTGAATGTTGAAGACTGACAAATGTTATGCCTTTAAATGTTTGATTGTGTCTTTGAATACATCGATACGTGTAGATTGAAAATGTGTCTGCTGATTCAGTTATGTATTTGAATGATATCTAATACTGACTTGTATGCATTGATGTGGGCTATAATTTCAAATATGCCTATACACAATATGTATTGCACTATAATTATAACTTATATACTCACCAGGTGAACATGTGTGAATCATCTCACTCCGATATATATTGTTGTTTTGTTTGGTACTTTGAGGGAGGTATGTCAAACTTTTAATCATAACAATGTTCATTTGGGTTCATTGTCAAATAAATTGAAAGAAAGAGTCTTGAGTGGGTTTTTGAATGTTCTAATGTTCTGTATTGTAGGCACTGATTTTACAGATTACCGTCAAGATATTATTATTCATCTTTTGTCTGTAACAATTCAGTGACTGAAACCATATAATCTAACCTTCTGTATCCCTCACTCTATCGTTACAGAAATTATACGTCACTATTTACCAACTTGTTTCAACACAGCCACCTCAATATTCATTTTTGGTTTAAAAGGGAAGCTTGCCTGCAGAAGTAAACTCAGACTATAGACTGTATGTGAAGGAAACTCATTGTGCATTTGGGGAATTTGACAGCTGCTTTTGTTAATCTTGGCTGTTTAGTTTGAAACACTTTTGTCACTGAGTCATCTATGTTTAGATTTAGGGAAATGAGACCTTCACACCAATCTGATTCTGAGCAGACTAGGCATGACAGCTTTAATATTGTTGCGGCTTGATCTGCAAATCTGGCAAGAGCTGTAACATTTAGGTCTGTGTATATTTTATCAAGTTTATTAATTTTAATGGCTCCTCTTGTTCATAGTAATGAGGTCAGACTGCTTTATGGCATGTACTTTTGGAAACACGATCATGCATATAAAGTACACTAAGGCCACCTGCGCCTGTGTCTGTGATGCAAGGGGGGCCGCACCTTTAGGGTAAATATTTTATGTACTAATTATTAATTCTCAATTACAAAAATCTCATTTGTGGATCCATGAAAAATTTATTCACTTGGACTACTTATGGTGTAGCTCTGCTTGGCATACAAAGCTGTTCCATGTATCATATGTTGCATACTTTTGTGCCATCTCCACATTAGTCATATAACTTGACACAAAAGCAGCAACATATTTATATGTAGTTATTTTTGTAACATTAAAAAACCCCACACTGGTTTATGGCAGACAAATTGCTAAAAGATTAGGGTTTAGTTGTTTTTGTTGAGGAGCTGTGACTTCTGCCCTTCATGCTTTAAAAATGCAGTTTTTCTTTTAACCAGTAGATGGCAGCCTAGTAGCAGTTTTCCTTGTCTATACTGACGTGTTCCTGTTAAGCACACGTTCAGTTATGGGAGAGGGGAAAAACACATGTACTCTGGTGAAACAGGCCATCTGGGGAAATGCCTGCTGCTGGGTCTATCAATAAGTGACAGCTTTACTGCAACTGTGATTCATTTTTAGTGCTTTAAAATCTAAATATTGTATCATTCTCAAGTATGAGATCTCTAGCTTTTAAATACAGGAGGAAAAATCAGTGTCCTAGACCTTGCAGAAAGTTTTGAGTTTATTTCTAATCATAAGGCACTGCACACAAAGACTGACGGGCTGTTTCATGAATGATATTTCATATTTGACTACACTGATTTCTGTATAATGCTGCCGCAGCCTATATTAGACAGTGAAAAGGGCTGTCTGCAAAAGGCTGCAATCTGGACAATAACTTTAAAGGGTAAGCAACAGTCTTGCTAAATAAAATCAAATAAAATACCAATATAGATGGCACAAATCTTCTGGAATCCGTTGAGAAAGTGAGCAGTCCACAACAATGTCCTGTTAATATATTTGAGGGAATACCTTGGTGGGTTAAAAACTGTGAATCATTTCAAATGTCACTTCCTTCACAGATTTTCTTCCAGTCCAGGTCTGAAGTGAGATTATTCCACTATATAACAACATTTGGAACAGAGGCTGTAATAAAGCACGTATAGCAGTCATTGTTTTTCTTTTTAGAGGAGAGACAGGTCTGACTAACATCAGTAACAACACCATGCAGAGGTACAAAAGTCAATTTAGATACAGCAAAGTTTTTTTTAGGAGCAATACCACATCGGAAGGGAATGGATCAAACACTAATGCATATTCCCTCGGTGGTATAAGAGCACCATACTTGTCCAAAAATTCAGAATATGACATTAATAACATTAAGGCACCCTGGGACTGATAATGTAGGTCGTTGACTAGCCTCATGCTCATTTTGACGTCACACGGTGCTTTTGCTGCTTTCAAGTGCTCTTTGTAAATCTCATGTACGTCGCTGTTAAATTGTAAGTAAGTGTTTTTTTGTGGTAGAAATAAAGTGGTATTAGTAGGCCATGTATATTGTGATGCAGTGGAAAGCCAAAAACTGTAATATGTACAAAAACATGTGGATGTAAATTATACAGAATAATAGAATATTTATAAACCATATCACTTTTGCCATGGGAATGCCAGGGTGTCTAACTTACAGACTTGAAGCAAGTTTAATTTGACATCTGAGGATGTATTTTTAGTTTTACTAATGGACGAGTCTGCTTTGATGTGCGTTTCGTCACGCACCGATACACATTTCCCACGCGGGACAATAAAGTCAAAGTCAGTTACACGTACAGCACCTGAAGGCATCATAAGACCGGGTGCACATCACCGCAGGCGGTGACTTCGACCGCTCCGTAAAACTTAAACACAAGCGGTCACAGTCAAGAGTGGCAACCAGCAGAGCCGAGAGCATTTTTCCTGTATGACGGTACTCTGGGGAAATTACCTGACATCATTTTTAGCTAAAGAGATAGGTTAACAACGGATTCGTGCTGCTTTAATTACTCTATCTTCATAATGAAAAGTAAAACAGAGGCAGCTTCGGGCTCCTGACAACCTCGGAGATAGCTAACTTAGCTTAAAGCAAAAAAACAAACTGAAGTTAGCTTAGCGCTAGTTCTTAGTTAAAGTTAGTCCGGTTTTCTTTGTCGGTGACTTTATAGTGATTCAGTACCAGTTTACTGTGCCGACGCTGACGTTAACATACCAGGAACTTAGCATTAACACCATCGAGAGCTAAAAGCTCGATACCTAAGGTATTTAACGTGGCTCACAGTCGACTTTAGCTGAATCAAAGGGATTTCTACTTGAACAGAAATAAACACTGGACATTAACTCAACGTTACCTATATCAAGGTAAGTAACCGTGTACGTTTATGTACACGTTAGCTTCTGGAGTAACCTTTTATCCATTGTGAGAACTGTAAGTTAAGAGGCAGTTAAGTTATTTCCTCAGAAATCAGTTGGTGTGAAACGTGGACGAGCTTTTATTTACATACGCTTGTGATTGGCTTGGCACTTGGCACTGGCGTAAGAAAACACATAGGGAAACACTAGTTATTAACAAAACCTGATAACGTCACCTTGTCTGTCACAATTTCCAGGAACACTAGAGACAGTGACTGTATATACAGTACAGTGACTATATCAATTACTGTCTGTTTGCAAAATGATAAACAGTGTTAGGTAGAACAAGTAAAATCACTGTTATCATTTGCCATGGCACTTGTAGTCCATTATAATTTCTTATACGCCATGAATCTAACATGATATGGTGGTCAGGAGGAAAACCTATCAAATACCTGTCAGACAGCATGTGCATGTGACATCCTTTTGTATCCAGAATTGTTGTATTGTGTTTCCTATTGTCAGCTTAAGTAGTCATCACAGTAAGCATGTGGTTGATCATGTTTCTGCCACAGGACCTGAATGGCCTCCGTTGTTGCAGTGAAAACTGAGAAGCGACCTGCAGCTGATTCTCAGGATGCAGACTCAAATGCGAAAAAGCCCAGGTAAGCAAAGGTGCTGCGTAATCTGTCCGTGACTCATGCATCCTGTCTACAGGGCTGATTTAAATTTTTCTTGAGTTTTTTCCAGTCCTAAGGTAGGTTTTAGTTTCACACTGCATGTTATTCTGCTTGAAAACGGTTTGTTTAATGCTGTGTGGAAGGATTTGGGAAGCACCACGTTTGGAACCATCATCACTCAATCTCTGCCTGCCCCAAAGGAAACTGCTGCCCAGCCTGAAGACCAAGCGAGCCCCCGAGCTTGTCCTGGTGATTGGCACGGGGGTAAGCTCTGCAGTGGCTCCTCAGGTCCCTGCACTCCGCTCCTGGAAGGGCCTCATTCAGGCATTGCTTGATGCAGCCAATGACTTTGATCTACTGGAAGAGGAGGAGAGTCGGCGATTCCAGAAGCACATGCAGGAAGATAAGAATTTGGTGCATGTGGCCCATGACCTCATTCAGAAACTTTCCCCGGTAAGTCTGCCTGAGCCTTTTTCCTTTCCTTGCCTTTCTGCACCACCCTGTCGCACATGGACAAACACATGGCAGACAGACTGCCAGCTCACTGTCCTTTCCTCAGCCAGGGACATTTTGGTTCAACGTCTATAGATCGAGATAAGACAACTTAGCCTTATCTCATTAAAATACCTATAGCTAATGACTTGTTTGTTGGACTTGTTCTTAGAAATGAATTTTCGTCAATACAAACACTTTTAAGTCAGTCAATGTGGAGTCAATCGCACATGTGAAGAGAAGGCTTTTTTTGGTTTCTCACGCACTGGTGTGTAAAAAACCACATCTGCTTTCTTCAAGGCTTCCTAAAAAAATAAAAAAACTTTAATGAAGACACGCAAGCTAAACCACAGTCGTGTTTATTTTCTAAACCCTTTCTTGCTGGCCTTAATCAAGGCATACAGCATATTTACAGCTTCTATACAGGATACAAACTTGCACTGAACTAGTTTTCTATGTGCAAAACACATCTTTGTCCCTTTTTATAAACAGATTTTTTTAAAACATTAACTTAAAACTAGGGCTGCTTGATTCTGGCAAAAATCATAATCACAATTAATTTGAGTAAGACTGAGATAGCAATTTAACAGGACTACTCATTCACCAAAGGCTCTTTTCCTGTCGTCTTGACTTGAGGTGAACCTAACATGCCACAGCCTGGGCTTTTAGGGTGGAGCAAAAGCACACTGCTGTACAGGAAAGGGGTGCGCTGGGTTTATAACAAAAGACAAAAAGAGAGCATCATTGTAAAATGGAATGCAGCACAGTAATCGTTTTATCTTGATTATCCTGTTTTCATAATAATTGGAAGCGAAAATCGGAATTGAAAGTAACATTCGATTAATTGGCCCTACTTCAAATTGAAAAATCTTACAGGTTTATCTTTCTCTGGGGACTAATGCACAAAGCTAAGATGGTAGTTTGGATAGTCATGCCACTGAAATTTCCGTTTCATCAGCAAACAGACATACACAACAGCCTGCATTGGAAAGAACTTCCCCAAACTGTGTTCAGTGAACCAGTGCAAAGCTTTAAAATGGCCCTGTTATTCAGTCAGGTGTTCACTTTGTTCCTCTCTTGTTCTTGGTACCAGTTATAACTTCAGCATCCAAATTTAGATGCTAATTGTTTTTCCAAAGAGAGATGGAAATAAAACAAGTTGGACATCATATGAAACCTCTGGTTTAATACAGGAAACTGAACCACCCACCTTGTAGTGTGGACATCCCTTAAGGTCTCATGATTGATCATATTAAATAGCAAATTCAATTAATACCTCTGTGCAATCACATTCTTAGAACTTGTGTTAAGAAGGAGATCCATTGTACCACACGTAGCTGTCTTAAGTTTTCCCTAAAGTTGCATCAGCAGTTAACAAGAGGGCATTACACCATGTGACAACAGAGAGGGCAGAAACAAAAATAAATCTAACATGTGAAAGAGAGACTTACAAAGCTCTAAGAAAACTTTGGGGAAACTAAATCAAATTCAGAAAATCTTGCCTGTCGTGGCAAGGAATAGAAAACTAATTTTCTTATCACCAGTTCTGATAAAAAAATTAATGTGCTTTTACACTTAAAATGGGTTACACTCTGTACTGTGGGACCTTTTGGATTGAAATACAATTATGACAGTAAAAAACACAATGTTTTGTCACAGTTGTAGCACCAAGGGGTAACATCACAGCTTAATATGCCAATCAAGCCCACTGTAACTACCAGTAAATCCCTGCTACCTGAGCATAAGAGTGTGGAAAGATCCTTATACAAGGCATCACAATCCCTGACAGAGCTTTCACAGGCTCAGAAAGACCACAGCCGCAACATTTTTAATAGTCCAAATAAATCAAGTCATAAATAAGTCAAATCATAAATTGTGAGTTCTTTTTTACAGGACCCTGCAGCTCCAAATCAATTGGATTGTTACAGATGAATTGCAAAAGGTGAAATGTATGTAAAACATTTTTGTATTTCCATATAAGTCAGGTCTCTACCTATTGGACCGGTCTGGTCTGGAGCAGGGCTGGCAGATGGGAGCCTTAATACAGTTTGCCTCCTGTGTTAGTCATGTCTCATCGCACCTTTGACATTGATAAAACACGCTTTGTTTCAGCCCTCAGCCTGTTGTCACAAAGGGAACAAACAGCGCTTTTATGGCTTTATCTATCGTGTTTATTCCAATCCACAGTCGTGCAGACACCAGCCCACTGCTGTTGGCTACAGGCACAGAAGGCTCTAGCATGCTGATGAAAAAAACAAGCGCGAATAATGTGAACCAGCAGCCCCCGAGCCCAAATTTTTTCAATCAGAGTTAAAGAACCACTCAAACAGAAAGCATACAGTAAGTTATGGTAGAGGACATGAGGTGTATTGATTCCATTCACGAAACCCATCTGCAGTTTTCACATGTTGGCACTAGGCCTGGGTTGAAGACCCCTGACTTAAGAAAACACATTTCTTCCAGTGTTTGAAAAATAGTCTCTCCCAGAGGCATTTGATATTAGACAATATGTCCTAATGTCAATAAACCGTTAGAAACCGAAGCATATGAGGGAGTGCGAGACTTGCCTTAACTCCAGTTAATTCCAGTTACAGCTGTGAGAGTTTAACCCACTTTTCATGGAATTGTGTATCGGATGGATTATGGCGGTGTGCAGGCACACAGTTTCAGGTAATTAGGGTAATCTTAAATTAAAACTGAAAGAGAATGTTTTTCTTGTAAATCCTCTCACACCTTTGACCTTGACAAAAACAAGGCTAATAACAACTTTGCTGACAAGTTTATCTGCTCATGTCAGGCAAGAAATGTAAACAATATTTTCCACGGGGTCAGTGGAGGAAACATTTGATAATCTGTTGATTGTGATGGTGGTGATCTGAAATTTCAAACGATAAAGCAAAGCCCTTGCTGCAAAATGAAACGGTTGTGGTTTATTTTTTTCCAAGTCAAGTATCATTTTGAAATTAACCATAGCTGTCTGTGGAAAAAGATCAAATGTTCTGGTTAATTTAGAAATTTTCCAGTGACAAGCGACCCATGAAAAGTCAGCCTCTGTTACTGCTGTTGCACATGTATTTCTATATTGTGCTAACTGCAAGTCCACAGTAGGGTCCAGAGCTGGCATAAAACTTAAATGAAACATAATCTGTTAGGTGGTGATGAATATTTAGAAATGAGAGTTGTTTACTTGCACTTTATTTGGTCATTACATAAGTCCCGAGACAGTCCAAGGACACAGTGATCAGGATGGGTGCTGTAGACACTAGATGCGGATAATGAGCTTCTTCCTGTGGAAAGGACTCCCGCTGTTTAGCCCATTAGAGCTGTAATCTGTGGAAGTCAGCGGAGCATTTCCCTGTGCTGGGATCACCTTGGTCACTGCATCTCTGCACTACTCTTTGCTATTCTTAGCTGCCCAACTCTTGATGCCTTTCACTCTTTTATTTTTTCACAACAGGCTCCTTCAGGTAAGGGTGAGATTCAGACTGTGTAGTCACTGCCCGTAATCTCTTAGCAGACTAATCAGGTGCTGTGGGAGATGCTACTTGGGCAGTGGACAGGGTCAGAGAGGGTGATGGGAAGTTTGATACAAAACAAAGTTGCTCATGAGTAGATATTTTGAAAACTGGCAGACACTTGACACACTACTTAGGTTTCACTTGAGGGTAAGTTTGAGCACTTAGGATGTCAGTTTGGATTCCTGTGGAGGGCAGCGCCAAGGAGAAGTCATTTTAAAAGCATGTTTAAACAAAATCATAAAGACTTGACATACATGACTATTTATGAGATAGTTAGTGCTCAAGTTTGGGCCTAAGCTCCTGATAAGGTATAGTAACTATGCTGGGGCCTTTACACCTTGTGTGTCTCAAAGTAGGAGCACTGACTGGGCAAAATATATATGCATACTCTAATATTAGGTTGTAAACAAAACTAAAAACAAAGATT
>JAPZEB010000024.1:8872477-8884799 GCA_029783705.1 Chaetodon striatus
AGAGCTCCAGTGAGCAGAACCTGCAGCTGCAGCAAAACAATTATATGAAATGTCAGCCAATGACAATTTCTGACTTGTACTCTAAGAAAATAACTAAGATTGTGCAGTTCTTCTAGCAATTAACGTCCTTTTTCTTTTACAGAGAACAGGCAATGTGCGATCCACATTCTTCAAGGACTGTCTATACGAGGTGTTTGACGATTTGGAGTGTAAGATGGAGCACGCAGGGAAACATTTACTGCGCTCAGTGCTGCAATTGATGGAGAGCGGCGCGCTGGTGCTCACCACTAACTTTGACAACCTGCTGGAGATCTATGCAGCTCACCAGGGCACCAAGCTGGAGTCTTTGGACCTGACAGATGAGAAGAAGGTAAACAGTGTTTGGATTATGTCATGGCACTGATTGACATTTCCTGCCAAAATGCATCCAGTCAGCTTTTTCAGATGAGTGCAAAGGTCACTGAGTAAATACTTTGTGTTGGGCCAGGCTCAGGTTTTTCCAACAATTCTAAACTCAAACAAGTTTGCAAATTGAAGCCTTTTAAAGATTACTTCATCTCCAAACGCAAACACTGAAACGTGGCCCCATTGGCTAGTGTTTTAGATAAATAGATAAAGCTTTGACCTGAATGAGCCTTTTGTCTGGGACAGGTGGAGTAAGGTTAAAGTTCTAGCCATTACTCAGCTGCTGTTGAATTTTATAGATTGAACAATATTTGCTTTTGGTTTAAGACTCGGCTGAAGAAGAAGTGTGTGTTTTCCCAGTAAACAAAGGTTTTATCTCCCCTGACTTCTCTCTCTGCAAAATCACAATTGTTCAATCATGTAACTTATGTCCCAGTTCATTTAAAGTTAGTGTGGTTATTTGTTAAATGAAACACAAATTTGCAAGAAATTGGTCAGAGTTTTCTGAGAGACCCGTCGCCTTGCCTCTCAGTCCTGGTATTTATGCCTCATCTCCATCAGGGCTAATATCCTCTAACTGCTGTTCAGTGATTTTACTCCCAGCCCAGCCAGAACAGGATTGAGTGCAATGGACTGTAAAGTGTGTGCTAATGTGTGTGTTTGTGTGTGTCTAGGTGTTAGAGTGGGCTCAGGAGAAACGGAGGTTAAGTGTTCTGCATATCCACGGTGTTTACACCAACCCCAGTGGTATCGTACTGCACCCTGCAGGCTACCAGAATGTACTGAGGAACACTGAGGTCATGGTGAGCATCTGGTTATGTTTCTGATCAAAAGGACTTTAGTCTGCAAGATTCTTTACTAAATGCCTTTAAGGTATACCTATGCAGGAATTGTCTGTTACTGTTTCTTACCAGCATCATAAAAGACAGTGGAAGTCAACCTCAGATTCACTCTCGTTTGCTATATTTGCATTTATTTGGCGTTGTATCCATGATTTTCATAACTTCCTCTTGGACTCAAATTGCAGCCCAAGATACCTTTAAGTGTAAATGACTAAATCCCCTACAGTCTCATGTATTGGAAATGATAGCTTTGGTAGAAGTGTAATGACATATATTACCACTGCTTTCAACAGCGTGAGATCCAGAAGCTCTACGAGACCAAATCTTTCGTGTTTCTCGGCTGCGGGCGCACAGTAGACGACACAACCTTCCAGGCCCTGTTCTTGGAGGCAGTCAAGCACAAGTCAGACCTGGAACACTTCATGCTCGTGCGGCGAGAGGACGTGGGAGAGTTTAAGAAGCTGCGCGACAACATGCTAGACAAGGGCATCAAGGTCATCTCCTATGGAGACGAGTACGCTGACCTGCCTGAGTACTTTGAGAGGCTGGCCAACGAGATCTGCAACCGTGACGTGTCTACCAACGGCTGGGGTAAGGAGGATTAAAGTCAATCACATTTAATTTGTTTGCCAGTTTGTAGGAGGAGAGGTGTTACTGCGCTGCTTGTGAGCACATTTGTGGGAAGGTGTTAAAGGGGCACCCCATCGATTTGACATATGAACTCGTCTTGGGGAGCTCTGTGCAGCCTGTTAAAATAGCTGTATGATGTCATCTGCCACTCTCGACTTACTACATTTCAGTTCAACATATCTGTTTAACCTGCTTGATCTTCTTTCTGAGAGAAGTTCAGAATGTGAGTTGCCTGCATTTTGTAAATTTTTTTGTCTTTATCTCCAGGATCTCCTTCTCAGAATGGGGAAGAACAGCAGAACGGCTTTAACACACAGAAAAGCCTCCTTCAAGGTTAGGACTGAATACTTCTCTTTGACTTCAGGCAGGGGCCACTTTGCAAGAGACATTTCCAATATAATACAATGAAGCACTGTCTCAGCTTCTTGTTTTTTGTACTGCATGCTGGTAGATAGAAAATTCAAGTCTCCTCTTGATTTTCAGTATCAAAAGACCTGCTGGTATTCCTTTACACAAAGATACAACTGACTTTGCAGTATTGCTTGCATGGCAGTCAGCGGCAACATTTCAGGTGATGCTCTTTGTTTCTCAACTGTTCACTCAAGTCCCTTCCTTCTCTTTCTGCCCCAGACCATCA
This sequence comes from Chaetodon striatus, assembly GCA_029783705.1. Classification (NCBI taxonomy): domain Eukaryota; kingdom Metazoa; phylum Chordata; class Actinopteri; order Chaetodontiformes; family Chaetodontidae; genus Chaetodon; species Chaetodon striatus. The sequence continues at coordinate 8,874,992 of JAPZEB010000024.1, forward strand.
TTCTTGACAGGCACACAGTCGGGATCAGTTTCAGTCATTTTCCTCCACAGCTCCGTCGAGAGATCAGTCCACTCTGAGTAGCACTCGAGTCTGATTTCAATCAATGGATTTAGGAATCCAGGAAAACTATGGGCCACGGGAGACCTAAAAGCCGTTGTCAGTATTTCACAGGTTCCTGTGATTTTTCCTTTATTAGTTCTTTTTTTAAAAGGGAAAAGAGAAGTTTTAAGTAACCGTCATCGCTGATACCCAACCTCACAGTTCCACTGCACTGTATTAAAATGATGCTCGACAATTGGGAAGCTACAGTTAAAGAAGTTTTAAATATGCAGGCGATGGCATGGTTTGTTCTCCTTTCAACTCGACTAAAATTATAGATCTGAGTCCACTGACAGAAGTTGATTGTGCTGCATTGATTAATTGTTTAGATTTGGATTACAATGATGCAATCAAACAGACTGCATCACCTTGACCTACCTGCCCTGTAAGAGAAGTTTTAGGTGCAAGCTGTAACGCACACCACATACTCTTAACTCAAAGCAATCTTGTGTTAATATGTAAGGACTGTATCTGTCATGTTCGACCCTGAAGCCAGTAAAACTTGATTTGCACACAACTGGACGGGGAATGGGCGGAAATATTTCTCTCAGTGATGGATGGTTACTTGGTTTGCTAATACATTGTCATGATTCTGTCCTCTAAAGTTCAGAACATTATGTTTTCATAGCAGAGCGGCTCCCAGCCAGTAGCAATCACTTTGCCACTCCTTTGCTGAAAATGTTCTTTGTAAGCCTTTTTTGTATTTTTAATACTTGCATGTGTTTTCTGACATAGTATTTATAAGTACTATTTTCAAAATAAAGCTTTTGGTATCCCATTTGTCCTGTCCTGTTTGCACGTCTTATGATGATCATACCGGAGCGATGTGTAATGGGACTAGAGACCATGTACCCCTGCGACATATGACAGAGCAAGTTCCACTTTACAGGCTGTCATAGCATATAGCAGCTTTATTTAGAAATGTTTACATTCTCATAAATTAGCTCAAATCATCTGTATAACTTTTGATTCTCTCATATTGCACTACCACAAATTAAAGGGGGCTAAAGATATTTAAGACATATTTCCTCTTACAAATGAAGAGTGCATCAGAGGGGAAAACATAAATAAAAAAGGCCCATAGAGCTAAACTGGTCTGAAAATATAAGGAAAACCTGTAAGAACTAAAGCATTAATTTACAAAATATCTTTCCACTTTTCTTTGAAGATAAACTGAGGAATCAAAGTCTCCATTTTGTAATAAATGTGTTAATTTTATGTTGGGTTGGCAAAGAGCTCTGGGAGATACCTGTCACAGTAATCACTCCAGAAATGGTGTACCATTTTTGACAAGGGAGTTTACTAACTTCATAAGTGCTAATATTTATGCCCAGTTTTTGACTGTAAGTTGTAAACAGATTCAGACTCCTTCTGACCTGAACTGCCATGGCACTCTTGATGGGTAACCACCTGTGAAGTGAAAGTGTTAACTAAAAAGACAGGAGACAGATAGGCACTATGGTCACTAAGCTTTCCTCAGGCACAGGCAGCTGCTGAAATGTCACATCCAGCAAGCCTTCACGACCTGACCTCATTTACATGAAGAGGGGAAAACTGACTGACAAAATGCCAGGTAGGGAGGTTTTTTTTTTAAGTCTTTACTGTATAAACCAGTAAGCTGATGACATTTACAGCCTAGGTCCATTTAGTCAGCTAAAATGTCATTTGGATGGGACTTTTTGTTTCAAAACTCTGGCTGGTCTGAGGTACGTTTCAATGTAGGCCCAAAAGTTTAGACACGATTCAAAGGGAGGCTCCTCTGGCTTTGCTGCAAAATGTTCTGTCTTTCAAAGTGCGCACTTGTCCTTTACTGGAAGAATAAAGTCCTGTGCATGACACGAGTTCTTCAATTGATGCAAAGTAGAGCGGGCAAGGACAGGAGGATGAGAAACGCAGGTTAGCAGGGCTGGGACATCTCACGGCAGCGTGGCAAAAACGCGTTGTTGGCTTTGTTGCGACGATGAATTAACAGCAGAACATGCAGCCGCTTAAGCCTTCATCAGGGCGCTGACCACGGCGCGGGCGTTGAGGCTGCGCAGGTCGTTGTAGGTCTGCCCTGTGCCCACAAACACAATGGGCTGGCCTGTAATGTAGGTCATGGAGATGGCAGCACCAACCTGTGAAGGAGGAAAGAGGAAGCATGACGCATGAGTGCTACCAACTTCCCATCTGTGAATTATTTATAAATCATAAAACAGCCACAGACAAACCATTAGCTGTATTAAAGGCCACATCATGTGATTAATCAGATAGGGATGTACAGGAAAAGAATAACATACCTTGTCATCAATGGTGTCAAACTTAGTGAGAACGATTCCATCGATGAGGCGAGGCTTGTCAGACATGGAGTGGTCTGCCAGAGCCTGATTGAACTTTACCTGAGGACACAGAAAGACAGCTGAGTCATTCACTGGAAAATTGAGACAGTTATTATGTGTGGCACCATCATTCCACCTCACATCTGTACACTATCATGACAACAAAAGATCACTGAAGAAACACTGACCTCTGCTGGAGAGTTTAAGGATAACAGATATCCAATTTATCCTACAGCATTTTCTTATTCAGTCAGTACCACGTCACATAATTAAGTATAACATGAATTTAAGGATGTGAAGTGTTCACGTAAGACATTCATTTTTATTCTAGTTCCAATGACAATGACTTTCTCTTCAGTCATCACTTACATTTCCTCTGAGTACATGATGTGTCTGAACAAAAAAAAGTGTGAATTTCTCAGTGGTCTCACCAGCTGGTCAACTGCCTCATTGCCAACCAGAGCCTCTCCAACAAACAGTACCAGGTCAGGCATGTTGACCGCAATAAGTTTGGCCAGGGCTGTCATTAGGGGGGCGTTGTCCTGCATACGCCCAGCAGTGTCCACCAGCACCACGTCAAAAGCCTGGTTGCGGGCTGGAGGGGGTAAAACACAGACGGGGCACATATGAATTTACCATATGGGTGATATTAATCATAAATGAAAATGGCAGGTGGAATCAACAAAGAATCACAGCTTTACAGTTAACAATTACACATCAAGAAAGAACGTATTTTACCATAGGCAATGGCCTCCATGGCAATTCCAGCAGCATCCTTGCCGTAGCCCTTCTCATAGAGCTGGACTACTGGGCGCCCCCCGTGCTGCTCAGGAGGATGCAGAGAGTTCAGGCGGCGCTGATGAGTGCGGAGCTGCTCCACGGCCCCGGCACGGAACGTGTCACAGGCTGCGATCAGCACAGTGAAACCGTTCTCTATCAGCCAGAAAGAGATCTAAAGCAAGACAGAGAGACGTTTTGTTCGCATGAACATGAAAGGACACAATCTGTGCACACACCTGATTGGGAAAGTGTAACAACTGAACACTGCTATTTAAAAATGTACACTCTGAAGCAATGTATGCTACAACTAGAGCTACTTCAATGTTAGGGTGCTGGTATTGTTCACACTGGCTTACTGTCACACTGCTGCGGGACACTTGGATAAACAAGGCCCCGTTTCCTGTTAATGACTGACCTCAGAAGTTAAGTGTTCTCTAAGAACGTATATGTATAGACTTAAAAATGAACAATGATGTGATTTTCAATACTTTGGTATTATAACTTCATTGCCCTGACACAGGACTGAAATTATTTCAATGTTTATATTGTTGGTGTGTCCCATCCATAACACCAACTCAAATATTACTGACACCTACACAAAATCTGTAATTAGAGTTTGATCAATTGTGGCACACTGTACTTGTTAACACAGGGGCACAGCAGGCTGTGGTGAACGTTTCAGTAGGATGTGGTGAGCGTTGGCTCCCCTTTTACCAAATGTAGGTCAAGAGCTGAACTGAAGAACCCATCTAAAAAAAGCTGTGTAGGTGCACTAGTTTAGCTATATGGGCTTAAAGAGTCAAACAAAGAAGTTTAAAATATGAATTTACTGAAGAATGAGAATGTAACACTTTAGAAACACTTTACTCCAAAGACCCCCTAAAGCCCCCAGTGGGGATTTTAAACCCACAGTGAATGCCAGGCTCGACTAATAGAGCTATAAATGATAACAAACTTTCCCCAAAGCAAGGCCAAACCCACACAGTAAAGCCCACACAGCTAGAACTGGCAGCCTGTGTGGGTAAATGTGAAACAGGCGGTCAGTTACAGGAAAATAATGGGTACTGACAACTCACCTTGGCCAGGTTGGTGGACTTTCCAACCCCATTGACACCACAAAATGTAATGACAAAAGGCCTTCGCTGGCTCTGCGCCTCCATGACGTCTCTCAGAATATCCACCCTGCGCTTGGGCTGCAGGATCTGCACCAGTGAGTCTTGCAGGGCCTGCTTTACCGTTGAGGCCACAGCTACACACACACACACACACACAAAGTTCTGTTAGGGTCTCCCTGCATCATGCATTCATAGTGGTATTCAGTGACACGGATTATCTCATATAGTTAAAATGTGTGTGGATGAAACTGAAGGGAAAGATCTATCTTAATTAATTTACTGTGGAAATGATACAGACAGTGTTGGGGAAAATGCATTACTGTAATCACATCAAGAGAGGCGATGCACATTACACTTCTACATTACTTAATCCCTGCACCAAATAAAATCAAATTCAAATCAAATTTTAGAGAGTGGGTGAGGATTGTGGGCATGTGAAAGTTTACTTACTGGTGAATGTGCCCATGACTTTGCCTTCCAGTTTTTTGGCTACAGAGTCACAGAGCTGGGAGGCGATGTCGGCTGCTACATTCTTTGCTGTGGGATCACAAAGGAAGGAGAATGAGTAGCACACAATGCACTTTTAAAAACAGAAAATCAATACGGTGAGAAAGAGAGAGAGGGGATGCGATGTCATACCGATGAGGTGGTCCTTCATCTTCTCCAGTACTGACTCCATGTCCTCCCGGGTCAGGCTCTTGGAACCCACCAGGCCCTTCAGCATCCCAAACATGCCTCCAAAACCGCCACCTTTTTTGGAGCTGAAATCAACAAATGAGATGTTCACAGAGCAAACTCAAATTTGATAGATAAAGATAGGATAAGATAAACTAAGCTAAAACTTTATTGATTACAAAAATTACAATGTAGGAATGGAAACAGCGGAGTAAATTATGTAACATGTATAAGGAGTAGGGCTAACACAAGTGTCTAATAGAATAACAATTAAAGTAGAATAAATTAGTTAAGTAAGTGAGCTAAAAAAAGAACAGAAAAGTAATATTGGCAATGATATTTAAAAGGTAATATAGCACAATATTGGGCATGATGTTGATATAACTGTTTTTCAGCATCTGATAATGTAAAGGAAAATACCTCATATTTTGATGAATATAGTATAAAAGTCTAACAATATACCCTTAAACAGTAATCCTACTATAAAATAAAACACTCTTACCTTGTCTTGCTTGTTTCACTGATAATCACTCTCTCCTCTTCTTCCTCCATCTCCTCTTCCTCACTGGACTCACAGTCCACAGACAGCAGGTCTCCCTTCATGGAGCTCAGCTGCATCCCCTGAAACACGTCCAGGATATTGAGAACTTGACAATTCATTTTAACATAATTAATGTGACTAATACAGATGCCTCCTCAACTGGGAGTGGAGGGGAGGGGAAGAAAGGGGGTACATACCAGATCAATTTGTGCTTCCTGGTTCTGTTTGTCATCATTTGGGGAATTGCCTCCATCTATGTTGCTGTAGTCCAGGTCCTTGGTGCTGCTACCACCCATGTCCCAAACACGCCTCTGTTTCTCCTTAGGCTTCTGAGGCTTTGGGGACTTACTGTAAATGGGATGACAGAATGTCAGAATTCAGCAACCAGACATGCGTTATACTGTGAGACAGACAAAACCTTTGAGCTACTCAAAAAAAAAAAGGGGGGATAATAATTTCAAAGCATATTGCTAGTATTTTTGATACACACTGAAAAACACATCATTATCAGAACTACATTTCTGACTCTAAGCTAAAACCAATAACAATTTATGTAACCTGAAGTTATTTTTAGCACATCAGAACATGACTTCAGTGCTGAGATTTGATCAAAATCACCCTGTGCATGCTCTTTCTATACTGCTCTTAGTGAGTATGTAAACTATGTAAATAAAAATACACCTGTATGAATGCTATTTATTTAAAGTAAATCATGAATGAATGTTTCTCTTACGTGGCTTTTTCAGCAGGTACCACTGTGCGCTTGCGAATGAATTCCTCCCGGTTCCTCAGCACGATCTCCTCACGAGTCAAGCCCTGGTTACCATTCTCAACCACCTTCTGCCCAGAGGATGAGGCCTTGCCTTGATCCATTTTGACAGGCTCAGCTGCAGGAGCTGGAGAAAAAAAAGTCAGAATCGAGATTAAAATCATGTCACACCAGCCATTTACAATGAGCCATTTATAGAACAACCATCTCCAGCGGCACTTACCCTCCTTTTTGGTATTTTTATTTTTCTTCCCACCTTGCTCCTTGACTTTTTCCCCACCCTTGGTCTCAATCATTGACTTCACAGTTTTTTGGGATTTCTCAGATTCCTTAAAGGACCGCATGTTCGTGGGGCCTTTAACTCTGCTGCTCTCCTCCGCCTCTCTGATAGTCAACATTGTATGTACGTCACCATGGGCAGGACAGAAATGATTTTGGTTAATGGAGCATCTTTAGAGGAAGGTTGTGGGATGTACATTATGACATCACTTGCACTAATGTTCCTCATTACAAAATATCCCCTCTTTGGGTAAAACTGTCTGTCTTTACCTGAGAAGCATCTTGAAGTCTTCCTCAAATTCAAAGTTGTTATTTAATAGCTTCAGAGCCCCCTTTTGCTCCAGCTCATTCTTATAACGATCCCTAAAGTGGAGCTGAACGTCATCTATGAACTTGTCCACATACGTCAGCGTCAGGATATTTTGAAAACCCACCTGGGCAGAGACCACAGACAAGGAGAAAAGTTAAGTGATATTCAGCATATAAAACTAACAACAAAGTGAACAACAGTTGCAGATTTACACACCTCAATTGTGTTCAACTGTGATATATTCAGTGTGAGCTGAGACTTACCACAAAAATCAACTCGAACTCATTGTCGAGTTTGTATTTCAGCCTCAGTTTCTCATGAGTATATGAGTTGTTCCCACTTCGCTCCTGAAACATCACAAACATCGTTGACATGTAAATAGTAGCTGAACACACGTTGTTGCTGCCACAGCAGTTAGCCTTGTGTGTCTCCTTAACTGTGAAACAAGTTGCTGTAAAACAAACTATGTTAAAAATCAGTTTACAATTCGTGATAAGGTGTTTTCTAGGCTACTCTACCTCAAACGTAGCGACCGTTGACTAACGTTAACTAGCGGCTAACGTTTGCTGCCTACTGGCGTTAGCATTAGCTGCCCAAGCCATACCGAGAATTAGGAAAACAGAGACAACTGTGACAGGATTTGGACTTGTCATTATGTCCCACCTGGAGGATTACGGAGCGGATCAAAGCGTTGACAGGGCCGGTGAAGGATTCAGTGACACCGGCTCCCTGAAAACACCACAACACTATCCCCCCTTTGCTGAAGATGGTGAAGAAATCTAGCATCTTGCCACGACGTTTCTGGATTAAAGACACAAACAGGGAGATAAAAAGATAAAACAGAAGCCCTGCGGTAAAGGAATGAGACTGTGAACATTTACAGTGACAGTACCTACTCTTCAAACAAATAAATCTTACTCTTAGATATTTGTCCAATAGATAATAAATCCCCCACGAGTACGATCCCACCACCAGAGCAAAACTGTTTTAGACACGTCAGATGCAGAATCAGGAAGTGACGTAATCTCGTTTTCCGGTTATTTCTTTTTCTCAATTTCGCGCATGCGCAAATTCACATCGATGGTCACTTGAAATATAGGTCTGTTAATTAAAATAAATAAATGCATAACTTACTAAATAAATAACTCGTTTTAAGTACAGCTTTGATTACCATCGCTTTACATTTACATTGTCTCTACTTTACACTTCCTCTCTACTGGACTATATTTCAGAGGTAAATGTTAGGTCTTTTGGCCATTAATGTCAGAGCCTACATTTATCAGACAGCTGTGACTGGTAGCCTAGAAATTAAGATGTAAAAAAGCCTACAAAATATATCACCAATTTATAAATTTGATGCATAGGTTAAAGTACACAGCAGTAGGCTAAAGTAAATTAAAATATGATTATGTGCATACCTAGTCCTCAGTATGTAAACAATAGTACCCATTTTTTATAACATCATGTTCATCTGTATAATAATCCCCAGTACATAAATCATTGTGGCCCCTTTTTGCCAACACTAAGTACTACACTTAGCTTATGTCAGGGGTCAGCAACTTTTACAATCAAATGAGCAATTATTGGCTTAAAAAAATAAATAAATAAAACTGTCTGGAGCCACAAAACATATTTGAGCCTTAATATGTAAGTAAAATTGGCTATTAAGTCTGAATTAGCCTGTGAACATTACTAATAGGTCTAAAAGAGCATAATAATTTGGCACTTTAACTTTGTAGCATCAGTGGTCAAAGCAAACAAATCTGTTCACACAATTAAATTCTTTGTTTTCCTCCCAGACTTTTACTATTTAAAATTATTGATTTATTTTCTGGGGGGATTTGGAATCCATAACTTATCTAGTTTGGTAAACTGAAGACAAGATACAGCTGTTTAGGTTCAGCCACATTTAAAGGAAAAGATACCAGGCCATAGGATTTTAAAACAAAACAAACAAACAAAACATTATGAATTTCCATATTTTTGTTGTTGTCAAAGCCACAGGGAGCTATAGGAGAGGGGCTAAATAGCTGCATGCAGCTCAGGAGCCTCAGGTTGCCAACCCCTGGCTTATGTTAAGGTACTTACGGTACTTCTACTTTTAATGGAGTGCTTTTACAGTGTAATATTGCTCCTTTTTACTATTTTTAAGCAACAAGTAGGCTACAAGAGCTGATAATTCCCTTTGTCAGAGGAATACCTTGCCATTAGTATCCTGCTCAAGTATTCTCTTCCCTTATTTTTGTTTTATTTAATGTCTTTGTAGACAGGATCACAGCTTTAACTATGTGCGCCACCAACTGGTTAAACAGCTCAACAAGCCTCCCCATAAAATCACATGCTCGAACTACTAACTACAACTACTCCCACTAATGTAAAAATGTTAGAGTGGTTTTAAGATCCGTCAGTCACTCTACACTGTGCTGGGACCAAGCTCTCATCAGGACATCTGCTTTTTAGCTCAAAGTGATGAATAGGTGATGTGCGTGCAGGAAGGAGCTTTTCTAGATGCAAGTATAAAATGTTTCCAGCTTGCCTCCATAGTTTCTCCTTAATTTTCTCTGCATGAGATCAGTCAGGAAAAAAAGGGAATCAGTATTACGTTATAACGTGAAAAGTTTATTGTTCTAACAAGAAGTTTTTCATGTTATAACAATATATTTTCACGTTATAAAATATATGTGGCAGGTGGCACGGAGGAAAATAGGAGGTGCACCAGGTAGTGACACCTCCAATATAGGGAGGAGGTGGAACAAAGGCAGTGATGTTAGTTCAGGCCGGTGGGATGAGACAGGTGCACATCTCAATCCATGCTGGTGTGTTGGGAAGACTGGGGCAGTGAGAGGCGCGAAAAACTGACCTGCTTCCCTGTTTGGTTGTTTGGTTTGGGCTTTTTCTTAATCAAGATACTACTTCAAGATA
>JAPZEB010000024.1:8893129-8932218 GCA_029783705.1 Chaetodon striatus
TAAAGTTCATGAAAACATTGGCTTTAATTAAAAAAAAAAAAGAAAAAAAAGCTAGCATTTCCAAAAAAGTAAATGGCTGATAAACGACTGCATAATGCTAAATCAAAATGACTGCATGCCTTCAAATATTTCTATACTATACAGATTAAATACGTATATAAAGCAAATATGTGATCTCTTCATGTGATTTTACACTTTTAATATCAAGTTGATACTTACTACTCCAGTCTTTGCTCTATGGCTCAGCCTGTCTTTCCTGCACACGTCTCTGAATTGCTGAAGGTCAGCGGCAATCTCTTTTTTTGTTGCAGTGCAGAAAGACAGAAAAAGACAGACGTAAGGAAAAAAACCTGATATAAAACATGAGTGCAAACTTTTTCATCCCAATCATATGAACTAAGATGATCTTTTAGACACATTATATATTTTGTTGTTTCTTAGATTATTAAAAACATTTAAGGCCAGGGTCAATTCTCAGGTGTTCACATGTCCTAAAATTTCAAACAAAAAAATCAAACAATTATATTCTTTGTGCTAAGAAATTGTAGACTAGATTAAAACAGGATCTTATCATGTAGGGTGGTTTAATTCCAGATATTTCATATTATTGAGGTACAAATTCACATAACATGCAGTCTTTCATTACTGTCTCCTTAAAGGGCCTCTCGTCTGCCTTGTATTCCCACCTGAAGCTGACAGTAAACCCTTTGTGGTGATAAAATACAGTTTTCTGGAGATCACCTTGAAAGTCCAACCTTGACAGATTACAGAGAGAGAGAGAGGCAGGTTGGAGAGAGAAAGGAGGTGGAAAGCAAGTAACATCTGTCCAGCATGTAATACACTTAGACTGCAGTTGTTGTTTTGGACTGAATTTGAACGTAGAGTATGCGCTTGTCGACAACATAGCAACTTACACGTACTGATTAAATGTATCTCACTATAGAAAGCATGACAGATATAAAATGCTTCAGTGACATTTTCCCACTGTGTCTGCTGTGAAAATGTAATATAAAGTAGATCTTTAAATGACAGCCTTTAATTTTCAGTAAACAAGTTTTCTTATCTTGGTGGGTAAATTGATAGACACTGAATATGTTTCTTTTAAAGATATGACTCTATTTTTAGGATGTTGTATTTACTCACTGGAGCAGCGGCTACATGAGAGAGATTTTTTCTTTTGAACAGATGTTGCATTTAATGGGGCTTAGAGATATGTAGCACATGGCAACTTGTAGCAGATCAGATGAAACCCCATCATATGCCCTCTGCAGTAATGACTCAACCCCGCTTGAAACAATCAATCTGGCCTTTAAAATCTGATGAACACACATGTGCCCTCAAAACATCCGTCAAATGTAATCATACTCTGGTGAACTGGTCACTGCTGTGTCTCATGGATGTGTCAAATTAAAAACAGATTATTGTTTTTGAGATTTGTATTCAGGCCAATAAGAGACAAGAAATGTGTAAGGTTAGATTAGCAGCTTCTAAAAATCTGGGGCCCAGTGGTTCACAGTATGTAAGGTCATTTCAATGATTGCAAATCACCTGAAATGACATGGGCCTATTACTGCGATCCTGCATCATTACCCATCCATCATCCTTGTTGGACCTCTATACCTCTATTATTTAATATTAGTCATGTGTCAAATCTTCTGATAGAGACATACAGGAGATATACACAATGTGTAGAGTTGGTGATGGGAGCTTTCAACAGGAGGCACAGTCCTTTTCTGCCTTAAGGCCCTTAAATGGGTTAATCCGGCCTTAAAGGTCCAGTGTTCAGGACGTAAGGGCATCTATTGGCAAAAAATGATACATAATATTATTACTGTGCTTTCATTGGTTTATAATCACCCGAAACTAAGAACCGTTGTGTTTTTGTTACCTTATAGTGAGCAGTTTATATCTGAATACTGAGTGGTTCCTCCTCCACGGAGACTGCCATGTTGTTTGACAGCAGCTTTAAACAGACAAGTCACACACTGGCTGTAGAAAGGGTCATTCGCATGTTTAAGTTGGCCCACATACTTGGCACATGGGAGAAGCTTCAGCTCTGCAACTTCAAGTGTTTGCCATGTATAGAATATATTCACCCCTTTACCTTACCACAAGACGGCCCTTGCTGACTGGAAAGGGCTGTCTCTTTAAATATCTGACATAAATGGCTATCCTAATAGAAGTTTCCCTTCCATCATTTCTACCTTCAGCTAACCTTCGCTTTAAATCATTAGTTGAATGAAAAGGACAGTCATTAGTAAATGATAGCATCTTTATATGAAGGTGATAGTCCATTAAATATAGAACTGCCTTCAGATGTTTTACTGTCCTACACCCAGGTTAGACCTCCTGGATCGTCCTCCCAATCACTGCACACCATCCCAAGGTCAGTGCTAAAATGCAAATGAGGCTTTATGAAAAAGCCTTTCGGAGTTTAATCACGGATGTCCACATTAACAGAGAAAGTTATATTCAAGTTCTGATCATACATTTATAGCAGAGAGCAGTATACAGCCATCAGCTGTTTTTTCCACTGATAAGATGATTCCTTGTTTTTGGAATCCTCGCTCTAGATAATACATGCAAACAATTAGCAGCAGATGCGACGCAATCAGCGGTCGATTGCAGATGGGAAGAACCATGGAGCCCAGAGATGTGTAACCTTGGTCAGTATGTCAGTGTGGGAACAATCTGCGATGACCAACTGGAAATGGTCAGCTGCTGCCAAAACACACCAGAGCAACCCTCCCTTCCATGGAACTAATTAAGACCAGACTGATTTCCAAAGTAGTGGGTGGATGAACGTACATGCTGAGTCACCAAGGAGTGTGTTTGCCTGGAAGGGTGCGAGCACACACACACATACACACACACACACACGCACACACACACAGATACACACACACACAGGATACTATTAGATTCACAGCTATACAACTAAGGCAAAGGTTACAGATCAGACTCTGACTGTAATACTAAATTAATATCATGTCTATTTTTATTTCAGAGACAACTTATTTCACCTAATTTCTTCACTGTCATTTAAAAATAGCAAGACTCATGATTCATCTGATTCTAACATCAGGAAGAGTGCCGTTTTACCATCATTAAGAAGATTTAAAAAGTATGAATCATTTGCTGCTGGCAAAGAAAGCTTGACTGTGGAAGATGTCTTCTAACTTGTAGTCTTGCAGTAGTAAGCAAAAATGTTTCTGTATAGCTTTGGTGGAGTTCCGATTATGAAACATTACCCTTTAACTGTTTCCCTATGTTGTGAGGCAATCATGTTGAGCACTAGAAGACTCCAAATATTATAATACTGTATAATCACAATTCAATTGACTTTTTGTTTCTGTATGGCAATGTATCGTGGTTGTTAGTCAAACAAATTGCACATTTGTTAAAGATTTTAAACTTAAAAACTTCTGAAACACATTTCCTCTCGAAGAAAACAAGAATGGAGGAGTAAAAACAAAGACTTACCTAAATTGCAAAATGGAAAGTAGATGAGAAAGAACATAGGATGGAGAGCAACAGCAAGCACAATTGGTTATGAAGCAATTATAAGCCAGTTAGTGAAAAAGTGAAGCAACAAAATAAAACCACAGGCTAACCCTGAGTATGGAAATGAGTGTTTTTCAGCCTCAGTGTGTTAGTACTGCGGTTCCCAACCTTTTTTGTCTAATGTATCCCACAGCCTTTTCAGGCTCAAGTACCACTTCATCCACACCGGCCCTCAGGTTCCAAATGTGTTCATTTAATTTGATTACAAACTGGATGTTACCTAACACTGTTAATTATATGAAAGCTGACATTATGACAGTATTTTTCACACAAGTGAGCTGCCAGTGTTTGGTTTGGTATGGTCAAGGTTGCATTTGTGCTGTGTGGCAGAAGCTGCTTTCTATTGGAACTGTTTATTGATTACATATAACTAACCACTACACCCATTTATCCATTATACTCCTTTTAGCTTACTGTTTAGACAGCTGAGACTGCTCACTTGCTAACTAGTTTCACATGCTAAAGTCTTTCCATGTACCTCCTGGCAGCTGCAAAAGTAACACCTGGGGTACAACTACTGCCTGGTTGGCATCACTGGAGGCATGTTTCAGTATAGCAGGAAGAGGGTTGCCAGATTTCAAACAGAATTTTCAGCTCATTACACTAAGTTTCCATCTTAAGTCTCACATTGCATCCACTCTATCTGATTTCTGTGCAGTAGGTGGATTCAATTTTCCCCAACCAATTACTAGAGACCAATGTATCTATCTAAATCTAACATCATTTTAAATCCACACTAATGTGTAGCCATGCCAGTGTACTAGTTTTGGCAAGGTTTTAAGAGTGGTCTGGAGCGAAGTTAAACAAACTGCGATGTTAGGCAATACTGAGAAGACATGTTGAGTAATTACGATCAATAAAAGGGAGAAAAGTAAATTCCTGTAGCAAATTCTTTGTCTGTATATGGAAATAGTTAGAGATGTCGATTCATGACAAAATCACTCAGTATGGATAACTACTAATACTTGTCTGAAATCTGGGAATGTGGAAGTTGACAAAGAGGATCAGGATATTGGAGAGAAGCCACATCCCAGGATCAAAATTGCCCTCACCATGACTGCCTGCAATTTCTTTGAAAGCTTTTCTTCATAAAAGCGGCCAAAGTGTTACAAAATGGGCACCAGATTTAGCTCTTCTGACTGGATTAAATTCTGGGATTATGTGTTTAAGAGGTGATTTTCTATTGTGAGCGTAACGCACATGTGATTTTCTTCAGAGAGTGTGTGTCTGTGCTGGAGAGAAATGAGCTGGTAGGTGAAAGGGGTTTAGAGAAGAAGGTCATTTTGAGTCATGATTTATGCCTGTGCTGGACCCATTTAGAATTGACCCATTTAAATCTCACGATAAATCTGGTCTTGTTATGTTTGTTCAGCGATTATTAATGGTAAAAGGATATGCCGTCATGGTGATGTAAATAACTCTAAATTAATATAAATTTATACATCAATTTGAACGGTAATATTGATTAATATAATTCTGATAATGATGGTTTGTTGCTACCATCACATAATGCTACCTTAAATACAGAGCTCATATTAATGCCACTATCCCACCATTAAGGGTAATCTGTAATAATTAGCTTGATAATGAGAACATTAGCATATGTTTCTACTCATGCAAAGTACCTATAGTATTAGCCTTGCAAACCCTCACCTTCCTCTGGAACTTGTGAGGAAGGAGCTGTAACCAATAAATCCCTGACAACATTTTCCCATGCAGTGCTTTTGCCGGAATTACTTCCTGACTCATCTTTAATCACTACAGTGTGTGACTAAGCTCTTTAAGTGGTCTGTCTGCATTTCTTTGGTGACCCACGGTTAGACTTATAGCAGTGCTTTAAGTCCGTCTTTGGTGAAGGGCATTTCTGACAGGACTAAGTCTTCCTCTGTTGGTTTCTCACATCTTGAGGACCGTTGCCAGTGTCAGTCAGCCAGCCAGTGTGCCTTACGGCATCGCACAGCGCCCAGCTCAACCCCCTCAGCTCTCCCAGCCAGCCCTCCATCCTCCCCTCTTCCTCCATGCATCATATCACACACAGCCAGGTATTGTGCTGCTCTGCTCTTGTGTTGCCTGTGGTGTCTGGAAGGAGGTCCTGTGCCTCCTGTGCGTCACGCTCGTGAGAGCTCCAGTGTGTCCAGCTGTTGTAACTCACATGGGTGGGGGTGAGGAGCCTGGAGGTGATAGTATTTTATATTGAATGTTGATGCAAGTGCAGGGCCTTATATGTAGGGCTGTAAGAAATTATTTAGCATTCGCTATTAATCTGTCAGGTTTTTTTGCGATAAAATAATCTTTAATAGTCCCAGTGAAATGAAAGTTACAGCGTCTTTAGCTTCTCTACTGTGATGTCTTTCCAAGTGAAAATACATGTTGTAGTGGTTTACAGGTTCAGGATGGATTTAAAACAAATCCTTCGCATTTGATTGGACCACTTAAAAGTGGGTGGGTTTAGAGTTTCACACAATACAGAGCTAGCACAGTCTGCTGCTGAGTGAACTGTTGGCTTCACATCACACACACCTCTGTTGGCGTTAGATCAGGAGGAGACTGAGGGAGAAATGAATAAATTAGACCTCAGTCACACTGTTTTGGAATTGAAAACAAATCTCACATAGGCTCCGCCCTCTATTGAACTCTTTGGGTAATACTCTCCTACAATCACGAGCATGCATTCACCCACTGAAATTTGCATAAGCATACCCAGCCAATGTGAACATGCCTTCCCATATACGCAGAGACTTCAGTGTATATAGGAGCAGTATGATGGACTCAGCATTTTTTTCTCATCAGCGACGGCGATTGCCCACTGTCTTTCGACCTCTGCAAGGGGCTAGACCATGGCTGCACCTAGTTAGGTGGAATACCATGGGTTGGCTGGGGCTTCCTACTTGTCCGCTGCAGTGGCCTAGATCATAAAGAAGTAGGTGGACCACAGCGACTAGCCTTTAGCTGGTCAGGATCAATGTGGCTGGGTTGATGTGATCATGACAGGGTGTTCTGTCATTAGGCTCCACCCACTGAATCTGCTGAGTCCAGTAGAGGTTGGAGATACAATATTGCAACCTCAGTTCTGTTAGCACAGGTGGAGCCCTCTGCCTATGGGCCCTGTCGCTCCTACACTGCACTGAAGAGGGTGCAGGATGCTGACGTAATGAGTCTCCCATACACTGTGGGCTCTGCTTGTATTCAATTAGACCAGCCTGATTGGTCGGCTATGTTTATGCAGAGTTACATGGGTGAATGTGTACCCATAGAGTCCAGTGGAGGGCTCCACCTTCGCTAGGGGCAGCCGCTCGGGTTTGTATATACTGTAGTAACCGTCTTTTTGCCCACTGGTATTCAAACACATCTCTTCTTATCTCTTCCTGTATTGCTCTGTTAGATAGCTGTTACAACTCATGAGCAGTGAAGTGAGGTTTGATATAACTGGTGTGGCTAGCTAATTGCGCAAAGTCTCATTTGATTGGTTGAACTTTTGGAAATGCCCCTGAATGCCCCTGTATGTTTTTTTTTAACATACATTTGGCATATAAATCATCAAGAACAGGGACAAATGATTGAAACTAGGAAATGTTTGATTTCTCTTGGTCTTTAAAATGTCAGAAAATTGCAAAAGTGCCCATCACAGTTTCCCAGAGACCAGTCAGGCATCTTTAAAATACTTGTTTCGTCCAACTAAATGTCCAAATCCCAGCTAATCTTTACATTTTATTTAAAAGTATCAAAACTGTACTTGTTTATTCTCTTAAAATAACAGCCCATATCTGAAAATATGAATGACATCTCTTTATTTCAACATATATCACTTAGTAATATATCTGTAGTTCTACTGCATTCATCCCAGAACCCTTGTTACAAACCGTAGTTCCTTTATACAAATATCTCTGCAATGGGTGTACAGGGTCTACTTTCAGTTGGTGCTATTTTAGTACAAAGACAAGTAGAAAACAATAAATACCCAGATGGTTGTGCAGATATTCTCCTGTTGCTTTCATTTGTGATATTATTTTGTGCTTTTAATACAGGGAGAAGCCCAGACTCATTACATCTGTACCACTGAGGAGATAATCATCGGAAATGAAAGAGGGAAAAGGTAAGATGTTCTGTAATATTGTTGTGGGGTTTTTTGTTGTTGTTATGTAACTGGTGACTGCACAGTTTCCCAATAAGCTCATTTATGTTTTTTGGAAACTTGGGCATCTGCTTGTAATATTTAGACACTTGATAATCATGAAGTGCATTGGAAGAATATGTACTAATTGGAGCTGCTGCATCAGCTGCATTAGCATAAGTTGTTTAATGTCTTGTTTTTTTAAATGACATGTTTACTCTGTAAAGACACAACTATGAACTACGCCCATCTAGACTGAGAAGAGCAGCATATTCTCACATTTGAGAAGCTAAGACCAGAAAATGTTGGAGCATTTTTGCTCAATAAATGTCTCAAAAGATTATTCAATTATCAAATCTTGATTAAATTTCAATAAATTGACTAATGGTTTAATCAACTAATGGGCTCAACGTAGGCACTACAATTCAGCTCCACAGTGAATACAGGCAGAGAACAGTTGGATCCTGTGCTACCTCATTAAAGCCAACACAAGCTCAAGAGCTGAGGGGGAAAAAAACTCGTCTTGCTTGTTTCATAAAAGAAAAAGATGCATTTGAAGTTTGCTCCTCGAAACATTCTTTGGTGTTTTCATCATTTCCTAAACAACAACTTAGGAAACACACACCCCTGCCTAATATCCTGCTGAGGATGGAACCACAGCCACTCCACTGTAACACAGAAACTGCAGTCTGATTCGGGAGGCAGCAGTATCATATCATGTTTTATGTTGTGAAATGACGGTTTGGATTTACAGGGAGGGGCTTGAGTTAAAATCTGCAGAGCGCCCCTGCGGTGGTGTTAATCGATCATGTGGTTTCCGCTCCTTCGCTGTCTCCAAGTTGGGGTGTGTATGATTTACTGGTAGATTTACAGCGGTATTACGTTACTGTTGTTGCAATGTAGCCAGTACATTTGCACTCATGCACATCTCAAAATAGATATTCAGCTGTGCACTCCTTCACTTTGCTATTGATTTTCAGAAATGGGCTGCCCTGAAGCAGTGCCAGGCGTGTTTAGTACAACCATTTGGTAGTGTGGACGGCTCTGGCCCTGCTGTGTAAATCATGAATCAGGAAGATTGTGGATAAAATATGCATTGTGCATTAAATAGTCAGATATGTGTCACACAACATGCCTTTTAAATCTGGTTTTAGCTGTAATCTGAGCTCTCTGAAGCAACCGAGCACACAGTGCTGATGTGATGCATTGGGATTTCATATATCCCTCAGTTCAGGGACCAAGTGTCTATCAGGTCGGCATGATCCTCTTAAAGGGATCGGCCTGCATCTGCTGCCTATCTCTCTCTCTGTCTCTGTCTCTCAGCTTTTCTGTCTGTCTTTCTCTTGTTCTATCCTTCTCTTGTCTGTATGCCCTCTTGTTGCGTTTGTGCTTCCTTGCATCGATTTGTTTCTCTGCCACTCCCATATACTCCAACCCCTTCTTAGCCTAAGCATAGTCACTGCAGCTCATTTGTATGTGTATGTGTATGTGTGTGAGGGTGTGGGTGTTGGATGCCCACTATGACTCAATCCACCGCTGTGACATTCATTTTATGGAGGTTCCTGTTTTTGCATCATATCCTCAAAAAGTGAGAATGCTGCTCAATTGAAGGAGGTGCTAATAAATTTGGTTCTTCCGCTTTTTATACCCATCACCCAGGATAACCTCATGCACTGTGTAGACATGAGAGGACCAAGGAGCACGTGAAGATGTCCCAGAAGGCAACTAAAAGTAAGCACTTTTGCTGTGGGTGTTCTTGTTCTTCTTTTTTTGCCAGATGTTGTTGTTTTGCTCTGATCACTTGGATGGGACTTTTCCCTCTCTTGATATTTAGTAAAGCACTGTGTGTGTTTTTTTACCATGCAATGAGGAGAAGGTTTATGGACCAAAATGAACTTTGTCACAGATTAATGACCAAATCTTTAACATTATAACCACTGTTAGTTTATTTTCACTGGGTTACCTGTGCTCTGTACCACCTATTACTCTTGTTTTTTAATTGCTTAGACTTGATGTAACACATTGAAATAATTCACAACTGTCAGTGTAAAGTGACACTGCATAGTCTGTATTCTAAAGTGATACCTACTGACAGTTTGCAACAGTGGTCTTGTTGCTGTGCTTCTCACCACATAACATTTAGTCACTTCTCAAAAATCGGAAGTGTTGTTTACTCCAGATGTTGTGAGAAAAAACACAGCTCTGAAGGTTTTTTTTCCCCTTCAAATGAAAGGAGGGGTCTTGCCTGTCAACAAAGAGCCTTTTCAGTGATTAATTTTCAACAAAATTGCATTGAAAGTGTTTGCAATGTGGTCTGTCACCGGATGCCACTTCTAATTACAGTGCATTTCTTGGTACTTGGTGGGCTATAGGCTGTAAAACCGCTTTATGTGGTCAGAAGACTGGAAAGGCTCTATACAAGGGCAAGTCAGTTTTCTAGCATTCTAAGCTACGTTTTTATTAAAATAAGTTAATGTTGACTTTGGGTGTAACACTGGTATCCTGGGTAAAAGTTAGATGTGTGATTAATCCTCCCATCCTTTAGGGGCTTCTTAAGTATTTGTACAACAGTATGCGGACTTCGTAGCTTTTTATGCTGCGTTAAAGAAAGAAATCACATACAAATGAGACAAAAGTCTTTGGACTTGCCTAACTTATGTAGTTGATATTGTGGTGAAAGCAGGATAAACTTGCTCAGTGTGAGGAAGTCAATTTACCCAGCCAAGCCAAAGCTCGAGAATCTCCTGTAACACGGCAACTTTCGTTTTCACACTTTAATTTTTTGTTTGGATTAAACTGCTGTTACCTTGAGATGGCACTAGGCCAGCTGTTTCCCTTCCTCCAGTCTTTGTGCTATGATAAGCAGCAGATGGCTGTAGCTTCCTGTGTAGCATTCACATGTGAAAGTGGTGTCAGAAAGCCAATATGCATATTTCCCAAAGCGTTAAACTGTGTATGTATCCTCCTAAAAATCTGTGATATCTCTCTTCCTGTCCTGCCGTCGATGGGTAGACTGGAACATTAATTCACATAAATAGAAATTCATGGAGGACTCCTTACCTCACATACCCACACACTCACGCACTTGCAACCTACTAAATGCTCTCCCGGTTAGAAATCCTTCCATGTTCATTGTTCAGGAGGTGCTGTAAATTGCCTGCAGAGGCCTCCTCCGCTCCAAAACAAATGGACCTGACGATTAAAACCAGTAAAAACACTGAAAAGCAGCTTCACGTTACAAATCAGTGTTTCTTCTACACTGTTTGGCACATCACAGAAAGGCTGCTAGACCAGCATGTGATATTCTTGCTCGACTATTCTCTCTAGTTACTTAAGACTCGGATGTTCAGGAGGTTTTTTACTGTGAGATTAATTATCCGCAGAGGTCTCCAAAACTAAATTCACTGGTAAAAACCCTGAATAAAGCAGTTTCATATTGAAAAAAAATTAAGATAAAAATAAAAGTCGGTGGTTTCCCGACGCTGCTGGTCACAAAGGAACTTCTATCTATGGTGGCTGATGCAGAAATGTGAAAATGCAAAGGGCCCTATCTAGAACCAGTGTTTGGTTTGTCTGGTATGGGCTACTGCAGAAACATGGCGGTGCAATGTGGTGATCGCTGTAGACGAGGACCTGCTCCCTGCTGTAGATATAAATTGCTCATTCTAAGGAAACAAAAACACAACATTTCCTATTTTCAGATGATTATACACTAAAGAAAACACATTTATTATATTATATTCAATTTCTGCCAGTGTATCCCCTAAACACTGGACCTTTAAATCAAGCTCACCAACTTTTCTCATATGTCTCATATATATCATATATGTTCTTTAAATGTGACTAGGATTTAAAGAAGAACACCTTGAGGTCTTACTGAATAGGTTATACTTTTGAACAGTTCTCCTTCAGTTGTGTGTTTCAGTCTCTGCTAATAAATAGACCAAACTTAAAAAAAAAAAAAAAAAACTGACTGAAATAGATAGTGTTCCCCGTGGACCTCTGCAGTTATCTCTAAATAGCAAATGGCACTTGCTAGAAAGCCGTTAGTATTCATTTCAGTCTCATTTTTCAGTATCCATTCTTGTACTGATACAACACCTGTGTTAAAGGGCAGGCCAACTGTTGAACAGTGCCTTCTTTTAAAGGCTTTATTTGTCATTGATTAAAAGCACACTGCATTATTTAATGGAGTCAATTATTTTCCGTCATGGGGTCATTCAGTGCAGCACCCTTCACAATGGCCATAAAATCAATGAAATACTTTTAATGAGTCAAGACATTGAAGCCAGCATGTGTTATGTGAAATGTAATAATTGTGTTTTTTAAATTTGTGTACCTTTGCCTGTGTTTTTGTCATCTTTGACTCCAGCATGGTGCCTTAGGCTTCTCCCAATCCTCCTCTTCTTCATCTACTTTGTCACATACTACTACTCCTATGCCATACTTCAGAGGTAATTACACACACGCTAACACAACCATTTCTTCCTCTCTCGGTTGCTCTTGGTATTGAGGTCACACAATTACAGAAATTTCTGGTCAAAAGTAAGCTCGTGAGGTTTGTGCAGTGCTGAGTCACTAAAAGTTGAGAGGACAAACCCAGATTCTGATCATCCGGCGGTCTGAGCTGCTGGTCAATTTAGGCCCTCGCACATGCCCATTCTTGCACTTTCTGAGTGTTCTGGATCCAGTTACTGGCACGCTGTGTTTTTATGGATTCAGCAGTAACTCTCATGCCAGTTGTGCTGATTGTCTGTCTTTCAGCTACGGAGGCACCAGCAAGTCTCCGAACAGTAGCAAGTCGCTGTGTGGTGGTTGGATAACCCAGAAGAAGTGGGAGAGTCTTAACTTTAAGTGAGTAATGGCATGCCTGTTTTTTTTAATATATATATATAAACTTGAGGGAGTGGATGGCTTATTAAGGGAGGAAGGTATGCCAACTTTTTTATTTGAACATAAGGTGCCAGGCTCTGTCAGGACTGGTCTTTACCAGTCATGAAGGAAAAGCATGTTTCAGTGAGAAAGAACAGGACTTATTACGAAAAACGATTTTCCATCTAAATCATGTAAGTTTCAGTAACTCATGTGGAATGTGTTGATGAAATGGGTGAGAGGGAGAGTTAATATAAAACCCAATGTTGGCTGAGAATGAACTCTTGATAAAGTTGGATTTTTTCAAGCCTTGTTAAGTAATCATTGGTCCACAGCCCTGAGCCCCCGCTTATTTATTTTTCTCTCGCTCTATTATCAGTTTATTCAGCTGTATATTTACTGTTAGTCTTTTTGTGGGATCTGTTCTGTTACAAAATAGTGACATGGTCTCCATCTGTGGTTTGTCCCAGCCTCCTCCAAGGTCACTGTTTATTTCCTCAGCTCAGTCGACCTTCCACTGCCCGCCCTTTGACCTTTAAAGATTCATAATCCCTGTGTTTAACCCCTGTTAACCAACATGATTTGCATTCTCACATAAAGTTGCTGGCTGGTTGTTCTTGGGTTTTCCCATCAGTCATTACAGTCACAGGGAGGCCTTACAGGCAATCAGAGTGACATTTCTCTAATTAGACCCCTCCCTGGAGATTTATCCTGATCTCCTGCGAAGAGCTAGCTGGCACACGAGGGTAATAAATGTCTGAGAGACTCACTGTCAAAGACAGTAGGTCATAAACAGCTGGAGTCTGAAGCCAGCGAACACAGAAAAGCAACTGTTTCACATATTACAACCTGCCACATTTGTTTCACTCCACAGGCTCCATGAATGTTATTGTTTCTTTCCTCTCTCCTCAGCAGAGAGATGCCAACAGGGGATTTTAATGAGGGAAATTGCTATTGAATGACATCATAAAAAGGGCTGGTTTACTTATAATGAGTCTGGTTTACCTGCTTAATAGATACCAGAACATTTGGGAAAGCTAAGGCAGGCCTTTCCATGTGCCAATATGAACACTGCACTGTTTGGCAGCACAGTCAGTGTTGTCCATTGTGTGGTTTGATAGTTGTTATAGCCAAAATTTTTTAGTTTTCCTCCATCCTCGCTGTCTTATGCCTCATTCATATCCTCCCCTCTCTCCCAGCCGCAAACCCTCCTGTAATATAACTCATCTATACAGTGAAACCCTGTGCACTGCAGTATTGTGTTGTAATTCCTGCTCTGACATTTTTCACGCAGTATTAGCCGACAGACGCAGCTCTTCCTGAAACTGGAGGATTTTTTCTGGCGGGAGCATCTGTCAAAGCTGGCATTACCTTATGGCATTAAGGGCAGTGGTATGTTGACATTACAATTATCCCTGGCTTATTCTGCTCAGTTTACTCAGCACATCCTGGTATTACTGGTTATTTAATATATAAAGGTGTCTACTTTTTTATGTATATATTCACTAATCTTTACGTCAGGTTCACAGAACTTAAAAATACCAAATTAAAGACCAGACCTGACAGTGATACTGTACTGCCATGAAGGCAAAGTTCAATTGTAACTTCAACCATGTATCTGTTGTAATTAGATTTAGAATTTATGACCTTTTGCTCTGAAGAACAAAACAACAGACTTTTATGTGAATTGCACTTATGTATTCAAACTTTTCTCTCTTTCCCCTCCAGAGCTGCTGCTACTAAAAGTTCTTGCTGTAATTGCAAATTACCAAGTGCCAGCCAACATTGAAAAGTACGTGTCAGCACACACAACCAGTGCCCAGATCTCCCTGCTCCCCTCATTGCGAAACTTAAAACACAACACTGTTGACGCAAAACGCGTAATCCAGCAGAGAGATCAAAATCAAAATTATGCCACTGCTCTTCCTGTTTCTAATCAGAAATGTTTTCGGAAACATACTTTAGTGCCTGTTTAGCTGTAATAAGAGTCTGTGAACAGGAAGTGGGCGCCGTACTGTTTCCTGTATTGTGAAAACAGAGGCTAAAAAAAAAACCACAGTAAAACTGAGCAGTGCTGATCAAATGTAAACCAAGATTCTGTTGCTGTGTCGCCTATTTCTCACCTGTTTTTAGAAACGTGGGACTGCTTATAACCAGCCGGTTGCCATTGTCTCAAATGCACAAATTTGCTTCGTGTCACTTACCAGCGGGACTGTTTATTGGTCCGGTGTGGCGCAGTGCATTCTGGTAGTTGTAGATTTTTTACCTCTTGAGCAAAAGCAAATGCCACACTCACTTTTCTCTGTTTTCTGTGGTCATATAGCATCAATTTCAAAAGTATTTCCATACCTAGGACCTTTCTACTGATTAAAATCCATAGTGCAGTACAGTAATAATTATAACATACTGTAAGTCCAGGATTGGCAACAACACATTGAATAATTGACACTATACAACAGGAATATTTTTCGACATTGTGACTGGCTAAAGATGTTTTCCAGCTGCGGTACACATCCTGTAATACGCTTTCAGTCCTGCATGACTTCATCACTGATTATGGGTACTTATGGTAGCTGTTAGTGCTTAGCCACATAACTGTCCCTCATTATGGTCAAGCGAAGACCCTCGGGTGCTATTGCGCTGATGAATATGTTTTCAGTTAGGGTGACATTTTTTTTCTCATTGTACAAAACACTCATGTTTGTCTGTGGTGTTTTTCTCCGCAGCCTGGAATGCAGAACCTGTGTAGTCATAGGCAACGGCTTTGCCATTAAAAACAGCTCGTTGGGAGGCATCCTCAACAAATATGATGTGGTCATTCGGTAAGTACAATGGAGAAAACCTCATAAAAGTATTGTTGCTAGAACTGTCACATTCAGTTATTATTGTTTCTTGGCTTGCTGTTCATAGAGAAGAGGATGAATTAGGGTAAAATATACAGTTTTTGTAAACTTGCTTTTTTGCTTTTTGATACCACTCCAAACTGCATTTTTAGGAGGTGACTGTACTATATTTTCATGTCTCACAAATAATACAGTTGTTTAACCTAAGGCCTCTTCATAACGATGAAATTATGTTTCAGGATGGTTAGGACTGATAAATTAGGAACAGACGGATCCTTGCTAGATGACCTTAATGATGAATGCTGAATGCTGTGATTTTCCCTGCCGCTGAAAGCAGGATATAAATTTGCTTGGCTGTTGACTAATGACGGACAGTATCCGACTGTGTGACCGTCTGACCCTGACATGGAGCCGCCCTCACAGCAATTAGCAAAACTTTTCCTCAGTTCTTTCAAAGGAGAGAAAGAAAGCGTTTAGTTTACTTAAGGACAAAGGCACTCTGCAAATCTGACTTTACAGCCTTGGAATGAACACATGCATTCTGAGTTTTTATAAGCCTCTTTCAAACAGCCAGAATTTGGCCTGGCCACAATGCATTTTTCTCCCCCCATCGGTCCCCCCTCCCTCCTGACTCACATCTCTCCCTCTCTTAATCGTTCCCTGGCCAAGTGGAGTAAGGTTATTGACATTCAGAATTCAATGCATGCCTGAGAGTTTGACGTCATCAGGCCGGTTCTGTCACAGAAACACGGCTAGATTCTGTTAAAGCCTGTCGAGATTTAAGTTTCCAAGTGGAGACTAATCATTTAACCAAACAAGGTCTCAGTCTGTGCTACTGTGTTGATTATTTAGTCAAAGAAAGAGTTATGATGTGGTTTAGAAGATGTGTTGCAAATTTGTTAAAAGGAACAAAGCAGAGGACAACAGTTGTCGTATTTCCAGGTAACTTTCCTTTGTTTTTAGAGAGTTGACTCTGGAAAGTGAAAGGACATATCTAGAGGGAAAAGAAAAACCTGAATATAAAAGCATCCTGGTTGTTAATCAAATATAAACCCTATATCAACAGGCCATCTTAACAACATTTAATTTGGATTAACATGATTCCTTAGAGCAAACATTACCTGAAGAAATGGTATGAATCATCTGGCTGGGGAATCAGGTCACAGTGGCAGTTTTTAGACCTCTTAAACTGTTAAAGGAATCTTTTAAGTCACGTGAAATGATAAGTAATAAATGTCTGTTATTAACAGTAATGTATACAGAGAACTGGATACAGCATTGGGGGAGGGGCCCCTTTCATTCCTGTGAAAGCTGCTCTTCAATGGAGTAAAATTACCTGGATCTTCCGCGTTGTTGAACCCATAGAACAAGCACACTGGAGACTTTTTTGCCAGCCAGGCTAGCTATTTCCGGTTTATTCATTTATTTTCTTTATGAATTTAACCAGGAAGTCCCATTGATAATAAAGATCGCATTTACAAGAGAGACTTGGCCAAGTTAACAGCCAATCAAAACACATGTAAAATGCAACAAATACAACATATAATACAAAAATCCACAATAAAACAACAACTATTCAAACATAATGGCCTTTGAAGAGCCTTGTTTAGCCCTTTAGTATAAAAGGATTTAATCGTGTGGCTCTTCTAAACTTTAGAAATATCATCCAAACAAATGGATCAAATCTCTGTGGTGAAGGAATACTTCGCATATCTATTTTCAGAGAGGGGTGAGAAGTATAAAACTTGTAGAAAAGACTCCAGGACACTGTCTAACTTGCAAAAATAATGCTCGTAATGCTGCTGCAATGCTGTCTGATGAAGGTTTAGTCACTGAAACGTTGCAACAGCATTAAAATAATTATTTTTGCAAGTTAGTGTGCAGGAGTCTTTTCTACAAGTTTCAAATCTCTGTGATGAAATGAGTCACTTTGCAGGGCTTGTGATGCTCAAAAAATGTATCCACTGACTTACATATGTCTCTTTGACAGTGTAAGTCTATGGGAGAAAGTTTTGTTGGGCCCAAAGGCTTCACGAGACAGTTCTGGAAGTTGTAGTTACACAGTTAGGCCACTATGTCAAATTGGGTTCAAAGTTTGCTGCACTTTCTGGGGGGAGCACGCTCCTGGAGTTTACTCTCATTACGCTAAGGCAACAGTTACTTTGTAAGCATGTCAGCTCCATGAAAATGGCTACATCATTGTACCTTTGTTTTCAATCCATATCTGTAATATTTACCAATACTCTCTACTAAAGTTATTTTCTCTACTTTTTACCTGTAGTCTCTGCCACCTATAAACCTCTTCACCTTTTGGCTCCCCTCTTTTGTTGAACTGATGACTTTAAGCTATGATAGTCTGTGGGCTTTTGGGAATCGGTGTCCTTTAAAGGCCACTAAAAACAGGAGTGTTGAGTAAACAGCTATCTACATATGTGTATTGTATTGAGTGTACAACACAATATACTGCTGAGAAAGGCTTTGTTTCAACGTTGTATTATTAGTAATTTGTGCCATTTCAAATGTTGGTGGGATTTTGTATTAGGTTTTCTGAAACTTCTGAAACAAAACCCGAAAGTTACAGTTTCACATAGGCTCTCTATTTCCGTGTATACTTTTGGTTAGACTCAGTGACAATTGTGTGAGCCAGTGTTGTCTTTCCCAACTCTCTGAGAGAGGTGGCGAATGCAAGGTGAGAAAGCGTAGACACAATTACGAGAATAAGATCCAGTTTGAAATGGTTGCCCTTTATGCTCAACAGCATTTCAAAGATCATGATGAAATAATTCTGATTACACAAAAATAAATCCTATATTTCTGCATTAATGATTGCAAAAATGGAAATAAAAGTGAAAATTAAACAAACCTGAAAATTCTTCCTGAATAAAGTGTCCTGTTCCTGCCTCAGGTTGAATGATGCCCCAGTGAGAGGCTATGAGGACGACGTGGGGAACAAGACCACCATGAGGTTCTTCTACCCCGAGTCGGCCTCTTACAACCCTGCACTGCACAACGAGCCCGGCACGCTTATGGTCCTGGTGCCTTTCAAGCAGCAAGACCTCCGCTGGCTCAAAGAGATCCTCTATAACGAGAAGAGGGTACAGGATATGTGTGAGAATGCACTCTCTCTCACACAAACACACACTCTTTCCATCTCACACTCTGTGACTTTCTTTCTCTCCCTCTCAGCCTCACATAAACACTCTCCATTTAGCTTCTTTTCCAGCCCTTGCCAGCCATCCATATCAGGAACAAATACTTAAAAGGTTCGACTTCAGTGATGCTAGTGCCCTTCAGACTTAAATGCAGTTTCCATCGCAGACATCCTTCACTCTGCTGCTCCCGGCACCTCCGGCCTCCCTGTGCTAATAGTTGCAGGGTCATTACCTTCTAATTTGCACATCGATTCGGTTGCCTCCAGACATGGGGGAGTCATAGGCTCAATTGCATCTCTGTTTGTGTAAATGAACTCTGTGTGCTAACTAAAAATAGCAATCTTTTACTCCCCTTTCTGTCCTTTTGTTCATTTCAGTCTCACAACATCCTGTGTCTTATCTCTCTCTGTGTTTATGTGTGCTTCCCAGGTCAGGAAAGGCTTCTGGAAGCCCCCTCCCCAAATCTGGTTAGGTGATGTTAGTAAAATCAGAGTGCTGGACCCCCATTTTCTGCACCAGACTGCAGACAGACTGCTTCAGATCCCTTTGCACCCCAGGAGTAAACAGGTAAGAGCTTCTACGTCACTGTTTTGAGAATCATGAACTGTTACTGTGATGGCAATGCTTCCTCCACTGTTGTGACCATATCTGTCAGCCTCAAAGAAACTTTCCCACTACAACCTTCTCTCTTGTTTGTTCCCATTCTCTCATACCTCCCTTTTTCCCTTTTTGCCCTTCAGTACTCCCCACATGAATGTTAACAAGGCTGGATGGAGCATCCACTGATTAGCCACAGCTCCTCGAATGATATGTCTTCAGTGCTGTGATAAACAGTTTACTGGAAGAGGCGTTTCTCTTGAATTGTAGCCGGGTCAATAGCAATTTTGTCGATCCAATTACTGCAAAACATGTTGAAGATTAGCTTCTGCTTGGCATTCTGGCATCTCATTACAAGATAAGCTCCTTGTGTCTTCCAGGCTACACAGTGAATCCCTCAGAAAATAATTGGCTTTTGAAGGAAAGCCAAAATATTGTATAAAATTTCAACCAGATGCTCTGTTTAAAAAAAAAAAGGGACAATTCCCAGTGTTCCTTCTCTGCAATGCTGATTATTGCTGATTTATCAGGGAAAATTACTATCACTTTTTTCCCCAGGATTTCAAGGTTTAGTCAGTCTTCACTAAGCATGTTTTGTGACTTTTGGCTAAATTAAACAAATATGAAAGTAAAGGAAAGACACGCTAGCTTTATCAAAACACAATAAACAAATGTAGAAACATAATCATAAATTAACTTATGAAACAATGACGAATATACTGGAACTCGACTCTCTGGCTGAGGGGGCTGGATTTTGAAACACCCTGGGATTTGACTTGGACCATTACTCATGGAGAAGTTTTTATTGGCCCATTGCATCCCATCTGCCAAGTGGGGCTTGTTGTGTGTTTGGTGGGGATCGTCTCTGACGTGGGCCCGAGCCAAGTTTTGTTTTGGTTCTGCATGTTCCCCTCTCCTGAGCCCTTTTTGTCAAAGAGTGGGGAGGGAAGGGGGGGGGGTGTTACCCTTTTGGACTGCAGTACAAACACAACTGGCTGGTGCATGAGAAGAGTGAGCAGTGGGAAGGCAGCGATCCTACAGGCGATCAGCAGGCTCGCCCGACAGGAGCTCTGCACCATCTGCACACACTGTATGAAAAGGGTCAGGGGGAGAGAATGGTGGGCAGAAAGAGGAGGAGAAAGATGGGGGGATACAGCAATAGGGAGAACTGGGTGAACAATGTGCCTCTTTTAGGAGTATTACAATATCAGAAACTGGATTAGCTTTATTCAGGGCTGCAAATATATTTTTGTTTTAAAACAATAATGATTTAACATGCTCAACACACTCTAAAAACCTAAATTTCTCGCACTATCTTCATTCTGTCTTGTCTTTCTCTGTCTCTTTCCTCTTTTATGTCCTTGGGTATTCCTCATCCGCCAAATACCAGCAGGAGTTCTGACTGTAGCAGACCTCCTCTTTGCAGAAACCTCCCTCAGCTAATGACCCTGCCAGATAGACAAGGACCCCCTCAACACACACACACACGCAAGCACAAACTCACTCTCACACATGCAGCCACTTCTCTCCTCTTTCCACCCTTTCTTTTTTGCATTGCACGCACACATGCACACACACACACATAACTCTTATGTTCACACCCGTCTCCCCAAACACAGGCCTGTGTTGAGCTCTTGTAGGTCTGGCTCGCAGTGGTGACACTATGCAGCTCCCCCCTCTCCCCCCTTCTCTCACCAAGGCTCCACGGGCCTGCGTCCAAACTATGCGCCGAGCCGCTGCAGAGCAATGGTGTTCGCCCGTGTGCTGGCGACCACATGAAGCTAATACACACAGAATGTCAGCTGTGTCCCATTGCGGGGTGCTCATCAGTCAGGCTCAGTGCAATAGCAAATTGATAGGGTGTAATGTTTGAGAGAGGAAAGAAGAGCACAGGAAGGAGGCTGTGTTTTGGATTCTTATCAAGGCTATCATGGTCAGATCGCCTTCTGCATCGCTGCAGCAGAGCTTCCATTTGTTTAGATTTGGTAGAAATTGAACCAGAAGTGCACTTAAGCCTGGCAACATGCACACAAAGAAAAACACACTGCTACGTGTGTGTGTGTGCTCCTCCTTTCACTTGTTTTGCATCATTATGCAAACTAGAAGTAGAGAGCCTATCTCTTAGCCATGTGAGAGCCGTGTCTCAAGAGCTGGACACTTGAGAAAACTTCTTTTTGCGCTCTTACATCTGAACTGTTTACACCTCTATGGCCAATTATTAGGCAGTGTGCTTTGGTGAAGGTCTTGTAGGCTGAATAATTTGCATAAATCCAACACTGAATATTTTATTCCCCATGAATTCTCAAGTAGGGTGCTGCAAATTTCTATTCAAATGCAGCTTTAGCGCTGAAAGATACACATATGTGAAAATACCACCCAAGCAGTAGTGTCTTTGGGGTTGTCAGGAAATCAGTCTTTGCTGGTTTCCGACAACCAACAACATAGATTAGTGAGATATGGGTTAGTAAGTGAGCTTTAGAGGCGCAGATAGGAGGGTTTGGTTTTGCTTTTGACACACGCAGGCCTAGAAAAAGTATCGTGAGGCTGCTGCTCTGTGGACACTTCTTTGCAGCTGGATTTTTCCATGGCTACCCTCTATTTATACACATCATCTACTCTGAATCTATAGGCAACTGACTATTGTTAAAAATCAATGGTTTAAGCAATCAGTAGACCTTGGCTTGAAAAATTGTTGGAAGCGGGCCAGTGTAAACACTAGTATGTGTATAGAAATATCCTTGCATGCAGGACTATTGCAGAGAAAAATTGTTGAAAACATGGAAAGCTGTAGAGGAGAGAGATGTGTAAGGCCATTGGGGGAAGTGAGCACATTTTGGAGAGAGATGGGAACGAGAACATTTCTTCTATCTCCTAGTCATGTGGAAGTGATTCTCCTTCTTGCCCCTGCGAACATGGATAATCACTGACAGTCATATGGGAAATGGCGAACAACACAGGGAAATCTCTAGGAGCCCACCAGAGACAACACAACAAACATGTCCCAACTCATTAAATCTCACATTATTTTTTTTTTTTTTTTTTTTCTGAAAAGATGTCAGTGGGGTCCCTTCATTTTTGGTGTTTTTATGAGAGGCAAATCACAAGTGACAAGCAAGAAAACAGAAGTATCTTAGTACAATTTTTGGGACCAAGATTACCTTTGTGCAGGGCTACACAGGACATTGCCATTTTCTTTTCAAAATAGAAGATAGATATGAAACATTGGAAACAGGCAGATATGGCAGACATGCGACAGAGGTCCCCAGCTGGATCCAAAGCAGGGTAATTACATGGTACGCTCAGTCCACCAGGATGCCCTGTGATTTGTATCTTTTAGACTTTGAGTCAGCCAGAGGGCTGAATGTCATCAGTGCTGGAGTTTGTTGTCTTTTCATCTGCTTTCTTTTATCCCTTTATACCTCTATTTCCGAACAACCCCTTTGGAAGATGGCACGGATAAAGTTGTGTGTCAGTTTCTGTTTGCAGTGCCAATAATTAAAATCCACCCCTCCTCTTGGAGTGTAGCATGTTAATGTTTTTCACAACATTAAATTCACCCCTTCACTATGACACGCCAGAAGTCGTCATAGAATAGAGATCCCCTGTGTGTATCACATCACACAGGGGATCAGCATCACTGTCCAGATGTGCAGACCTCTCCACATCAAATCAAGGCAGCAGTTGGGGCCCACATTGCTTCTACTACACTGACTTAAGTCTGCCAATACTTAGTTTTGCTTTAACTTTGTCATCAAAGAAAGTTTTTTGTTAATCATTATCAGAAAGCCTGAATTAATTCATGGTAATTAGCAATAAGAGGAGATTGGTCATATGTAGCAAATGTAACATCACTGTGGGCTTTGAGTCAGCTGAATGTAGTGATTTGTCTGCATATTAAACTCTCAGCAGCAGGACCATGAATTAATTTGAAAACAATGACAAATGCCTTAACACAGTTTTGTTGCTTACAGGTAAAATTAGTTTAATTGGGGCGATTTGTGCTCTTAGTTCATTTGGTTTTGTTGAGTATCTGGTGTGTAGCTTTTTAAAACAGTCATGTCAGATAAATTATAGCAAGTCCTGTAAAAAGTGTTTTCAAGTAAAGATGACTTTGAGTATTTAGGGGACCTTTTTGGCTTTAGTAGATGTTGGTGGCAGAGAGGTGACAGGAAACAAGCAGAGAGAGGGCAGGGGAACAACATGCAGCAAGGGTCACTCACTGGATTTGAACTAAAAGGATGGTGTGGTTTATAGTTGGTGTCCTAAACCCCCTAGGTCACAGGAACACCCAGTCAAGTAGATCAGATTTTCTTTTTTTCTTTTTTTTTTTGGTGGATTATTCTGTGGTTGGGTATTGTGGGAGAGCCCTGGTGACTTATGTGTGTTTTTAATGTGATTATGGTCATTGTTTTGTTGTCTTTTGGAATTTAAATTTATTTATTGATTGATATTTTTATATCGTCTTTTAATAGTCATGTTTTTGTAGGACGACCCCCTCAGAGATGGGATGACAGATTTCATCCCTGGCTCATCCTCAGATTTAAATAGTGTAAACAAACAGTTTTTCTATGTTGTGCCACAAAGTATGTGACCATCATCGTTTGGAAGGCCGAAGGCAGTTACTGACAAGGTTGTCAACAGGTCTCTAATTTTTTCAGATAAAGCAGAGAACTGTTTGTCATCTAGTTAACAATGTGCACATATAGGGCCTAAAGACATCCAAATGGCAGCCGCACACAGAAATAAAATACTCTAATCGAACAAATGGCCCGGGGTCATTGATGAGTCTAAGACCTATGTTTTTAGCCTTTAAATCAGGACACAGTAATCTAATGTAAACAGATAACATTCCCGAATTTCTGGTATCCAAGTCTATTCTGATATTTTTTACAACTCTGAACAAACCTGTGTAAGCGAGCACTTTGGGTCTGAGCTAAGTGCCCTCTCAAATTTTCAAAAATAGAATTTGCATACATTTGTTAGCTGAAGGTGAACTCGTTTCTCAAGTATTTGCTCAAACACAAAGTGGGAAATTACCCTGAAGTTGTTACTTGTTACTGGCATCAAGACTGCTTTCTTCACAAGAGGCCGGACTAAGGGAGTGAGTAAGCTGTTGGAAAAAACCCAGTTTGTAGGATGAGACTTGCAAATGTGCAGGAACTTGTCTGTCACACAACCAAGACCTTTCGGAAGCTGCTAGAGGGAGGGGTCGAGGGTACAGGTAGTGTTGTGTAAAAGAAGATATCATTGTGTTGAACAAATCAGCAGTGACTGCATCAAAACACTCAAGTGCACACATGTCGTGTTAGTCGCTTTGTCTCTGAAAAAGCTCGAAGACAATATGAAAGTTATATTTGTTTTAAAAAGAATTTGAATGCTTTGAAAAGGTCTACTTTGAAAGTTTATTCCCATGTTTGCAAATCTGAGAATGCTCTGTTGACATGTTGAGCTTGTTTTGTTTTGCTGGAAGCTCACATGATGTCTTACATTACGCAACAGTCATCTGGCAGATACTTTTATTCAAAGGAACTTGTAAAAAGTGCATTCAGCCTCTGTTGAAACAAGAACTAGATTTCATCAAAAAATGCCTGCGTACCGTTGTAAGTTTTGCATGAGGTCACAATGATTAATGCTGAGGTCATTGGATAGCACTCTGAACATGAGGAAGGCTTGTGTTGAACTGCAAGTGAAGGTCAGGGGCAGCAGTTTGTGTTGCCCTGTGTTTCCATCTAGTGGTGAAATGAGAGGCTGCAGTTGAGTTGTAGTTTTCCTGCCTGTTAAAAACACTTCAGCTTTCACTACACAACAGATGTGCAGTTCTCATTTTGCTTTTTTTTTTTTTTCATAAATGCCAATTTTACTACCTCTTTTACCTGTCTAGCAAGGGTCATGTTGAGTGCATGTGGATTTTAGCACCTCTTTTATTTAACATTATACTATACTTGATGACTTAACAATTTAATGCGAGCTGCTTCATATGTCTGCAGTTTCATTAAGCTAAAGCCCCTACTGTAAGAGGAGAATGTCTGTGTGCTTCAGATGGCATATGTCCAGATCCCAGTGAAATTTGGTGCAGTCTTTGTGTTACTTTTTGGGGGAATCGCACGTCTGCCGGAGTGTCTTTTTTGAGACAACCACCAGGAGTCACCAGTGTCGGAAATGTTTAAATCCTGCACATAAGGGCTTTAAAATGTTCATCACATGACACAGAATTACTGCAGTGTGCTGTCATTAAGTTGTGTTTCTTTCAGCAGCCAGTGCATCCTACGACGGGTATCCTCGCTGTGTTTGTTGCTCTCAACTACTGTGATGTGGTCCACATTGCTGGTTTTGGATACCCTAACTCAAAGAGCCAAAGGCAGCCTATCCATTACTATTGATATTACACCATGAAGTCCATGAAGGTGGGTAGCGGTTATCTACAGTGATTAAAATGTAAGGCGTATTCTGTTTTAACATGCTGTGTTATGACATGCCGATGCTCCTCTTTTCCTCTGTTGCAGAATTCTTACCATGACCTCAATCATGAAGCCGAAGCCTTAAAAAGACTGGAGGATTTGGGAGCCATTTTGTACCTACACCCACATTTATGATACACACACTTTTCTAGTTTGATTTAATCCAAAAAATGATTGAACACCAAATCATATTTGAATTTGGTTGGGGTCATGCCATCCAAATCAGATCTTAATGTGCCTTCTGCAGTGCGATACAAGACCTTTTGCATCATTATCTGGTGTCACAGGTTGAACTCTGAAGAATGTTGATCTCCCCAGCGCCTTATGTTCTGTCAAACAGAGAAAAAATGTGATTTCACTGCTTTTTAAAATGGCGTTCCTTCAATTTGCCAAATACAGTGACGTTTGGTAACACGGCCCAGTGTATTGCAAGTTGTTAAAAGGTTTGTAATTTTTATGGATTTTGAACCACGACTTTCAAAACACTAACTATGTAATAGCAAAATTATGTCTGATTATGTCCGCATTTTGGATAATTCCAATGCTTTGATGTTGTTTTTAGGGCCATGTGATTAATGTGGGCTGTTATTTTTGTGCAGAGATTTCACGCGTATCACTGAGCTGCGAAACTAATCAGACCAGATTATTTCTCACTGTATACATTCAACACAGTTCAAGATTAATTTTTCAGTTTTATCAAGTCAGAATCTGTTTTATGGTAAAAAAGGTGTTTTAGAATCTGTGGGGACTTTTTGTGAACTTCACTTTCAAAGTACATTCTAGTTTAATGAAATCAAAATGAACCAATCACAGACCTGACTTACACAGGGTTAGATTCACCTTACTTTTAGATTTCTTGGACTGGAAATACAACTTGTATTTTGCCTATTTGTTAGAGTTTTGATTACAGTTTTCTGGGGTTTTTAATTTATTCAATCTTTTTTTTTTTTTTTAAATAGTACCTGTAAATGGTACCACTGGATATTTTTTATTGTACAGAATTAAATAAATTTTTAATTAAAATGAAATCAAAATGAATGTCATTTGATTCTCATTCAGCATAATTCATGTTTTTTGTCAGCTCATTTATTTTAACATGAGTTACTGAACAGGCTCATATATTCACTGTATGCAAATAACTACACTGGCAATTGACCTGAATGAACTTGAATTGAGCTGCTGAAGTTTGCCATTAATTTTAAAATCGCTATACACCACTAGATGGCAGAGAGTCTCTATTGCATGCATATTATATAGTGGGTAATCTACTGCACTGCACATGGTGCAGTCATGCAGCAGCCCATCTTGAAGTGCCTCGGGTAATGGTAACAACAAAACTAGCAGTAGCACATGTGCTTGGGAACACGTACAGTATGAACATCTGGGAGACCAGAAAATTGCACAGTGCTAATGATTAAGAATGACTCACATACATTTGCCAGTAGCGATAAATGTTAATGATGGTTTCTGCTCTTTGAATGTACAACCTTCTGTTAATGTTGACATGAATGGAGTTGTGCCCTTGGCATGTATAAACTCAGCTCTCTCACATGGTGGTACAACATCAGCGGTGACGGGTCCAGTTCATCAGCTGAGATCAGAATGACAGTGGACATTTGTTGTGCTTTCAGTCACAGGAGTGTACAGTAAATGATGTCACACTACTACTACTATAACAACAACAACAACTACTACTACTAATACTGCTACTACTACTGCTAATAACAAAAGCATCTATCTTTATATTCTGGTGTGAATGTGTTCTTTAACAAAGGGAAAATCTCAAGTGACGCACACCAGAGTGTAGTACTGTATGTATGAATAGTGATGTAGACTTTCTCCTGAAGGTCAGACTCTAAGAAAGATGTAATGTGCCAGCGTCAGCTAAAGACGCTACCAGAACTCATTGTTATGAATGGGGTGTTTTTACTACAATGTACTAATTCTGTTGTTGCACATTAGCTCAGCTGTGTGTTCTGTTCTGCCTAAATCCGTGTGTTTTGCCTGCATACTGCTGATACGGAGGGGAATCCTGTTTGCGGCAGGGTAGAGACCACAATCATACGCCTACCATTCGTATTCACTTCACTAGAATTGTCCATTGTTGGTGCTAACTGATTTTCTTGCCACTGAAAGCCAATCTGACAAACAAAACATCCTTTTCAGCCCATTTAAAGCTCATCATTTCACTTCTGAGAGCTATCCATTATGCGTGGAGGGGGTATTGTCTCATACTGTAAAATCATCCTTTTTCACCCCCTCCTCACGCATTCAGACATGTCTAGAGAAGCACACAAGCAGGAGCTCACCATGTTTCTGAGGTGTTTGTGGTTTTCTGTACAAACACTGAAAAACTCCTTGCCTGTATTCTCTGGTCATAATATGTAAATTAGCTGCAGTTTTGATATGCATTTGTTTTCCTAAACAACGCAGGGAAAAGTGTTGAAGAAAGAGCCCAGTCACGTCACGCTTGATGGGCCGTGTTCACTTCCCTAACACAACAGGGAGTTACATAATTGAACAAGATTTGTGTGAATCTGCGGGCTGTTTATATGACAACTGAAAATCAGGTCAGACTTTTCAGGAGAATGTATTGTACTGTAAGCACACCTTTGAACCCCCAAGTCCACAGTGTGCTTCAGTATGCTACAGAAGGAACATGTTATGTACAGTACTGTTAACTGAAGCATCTTACGGTACAGTGGCTGCACATATTTTTAGCCTGGGTAACTCCCCTGTGAATTAAACTCCTAACCCTGGCACTGATCAAACTGTGGTGTACCAACTGAGCCCTACAAGCCCATTTATGCACGTTATAGTGACCAAATGAGCCTGTGGCTGCACTTAACAATAAGATTCATTTGAAATGCATAGCTTTGAACTTTCAGGAAGACCCCCGGTGCACCGTGACCCCGTATGCATTGGTTGTAATTTTACAAAGCAGCGATTTTATAGAAAAATACATGGCCCGTGATGATTGCTGTGCCACTGTGTAAGTGCAGCCTCATGCAGGCAGAGGCTCTGACAGTATGATTGTTATTACAGCATATCTCATTACACCATCTGCTCTCTGCACGGTGCTCTTAGTCTGCCAGTGCAATATCTTACTTTAAAACACTTGCTTTCCAGAAGTCATCGTCCTCTCATAGATCACATGACGATGTCGCACACTCTGCAATTCTGTCATACACATTTCTATTTCATTTTGTAACAGGTTGATGAAAATGCATTAAAAGTGAAAAATCTTTTATGCAGTGAGCGTTGCGCAGAGGGAATCAGCAGCCGG
Organism: Chaetodon striatus; assembly: GCA_029783705.1. Lineage (NCBI taxonomy): Eukaryota > Metazoa > Chordata > Actinopteri > Chaetodontiformes > Chaetodontidae > Chaetodon > Chaetodon striatus. Next base: position 8,922,013 of record JAPZEB010000024.1, read on the forward strand.
AACACTTTATTTAAGGTGCCACAAGCCAAAAAAGCCAGAGAAGCAAAGCTGGTGTCGGCTTTCTACTCTGAGTCATTGACTTGATATCAGGTACACAGCGATCTAGTGAAGACACCCGGGGCCTCTTTTTTCTCATCATTGTTAAAAAAAATGAAGACACAATGTGGCTCTACGATGCGTCTGTTCAAGGAGTCCAGCGGACAGTTTGTGTGGGAAGAGGCAGAAGAGGTACAGTACTGTATGCAGCCAGCTACCCAGAGAGAGGGCATCTGGCTTGGCTCACTGATAACTCCCCCACAGCCCAGAGAGCTGCCGTGAGTCAGGTGCTCATGAAAACACAACACTACCATGGGAACCAGGAGAATAAGTAGGAAATAAGAAGAGTGAGGGTGAAAAAAAAGAAAAAAGATAAGCTGCTTTTCTCCAGTGTGAGTTTTGCTAGTTCTGCTTTTTCCTTCATAAAGCCCCTTTTCCTGACTCTCATGTGGGCACTGCCTCCATGTGACGCTCAGTATGATTTCCATCCTGTCCTCCCTGCAGAGAGGCTTTGGGCTGAAAAAAAAGAAGCAGTGTGTAATGCACAGTTTTCTTCCGTAACTGAAAAGGACAGCTGTCAAAAATAGCAACAGACTGAAAAAAAAAGGGAACAAAAAAATAGAAACACACTAATTCGCAACACTTTATGCTAAGTGGTTCCATGTATCTGTTGCACAGCCCAAAAGGTCAGCCAACTCAGCTGATTTAAAGGCTAACACGCCATCATTGTTTCCTCACAGGCAGCCAGAGGAGCATTTTCTGTTAGCTCAGTATTTGTTTTTTGCTGTGTACTCATTAAAAATGAATTATGAAACGCTATGAATTCAGCGTGGGCTGCAAGGATGTAAATTTGGGTTTGAATGACAGTTTTATTATCAGGTCTTATGAAGGTTATGTTCACTTTGCTTTTGATAAATGCTATAACAAAGACATAAAGTCACTGTGGAGTAAACACTGGAGGAAACGGGACCTGCTTTGAGTGCAAGTTGAGCCATAAGTTAGAGTTAAAGCAAGTCACGTCTGATTTAAGAAACACATATCATAAATATGCAACAATTGCCTGTTGACGCAGTGAGACAGACAGATGACACATTCTGAACCCCAGTGATGACAGAATAAGGGTTAGAGGTCAGAGAATAGGCCGGGTGATTTCCTATCATTTCCGAATGACCTCCAACAACACGATGGAATACAAATCACACTGGATGTTTTGTGAGTGTGTTTGGATGCACCGATTTGTTCTGGCTCCATGTGCGGATCTCCAGGTTGCTTGTACCACAAAGCCACATAAGACGGTTATCCCGCTCTACACATAGAGTGTGACTAGACAATCCTGTCCTCCTTCTGTTGCGCCAAAGAGGGTGGAGTTTTTTTTATCCTGGCACCACTCTGTCTGTCAGTCTGTTGGTACATCTGTCTGCTTGTCCTCGAGGACTGGATGTCTGGAGGCGGCAGTGTGTACTGTTCCTCTATAACACACGACCCAGTATTTTTATTTTATTTTGTGTCACTGGAGATGGCAAGGACCTCACACATGCTGCATGACCTGAATGCAATGCAACACTGTGGTGGCAGAGTAATGTGGATGTGCAGTGTTTGTGGGGACATTTAAGGTATTTTTTATTTAATGAGTTTGATACTCAAATTCTCAGTTAATCTCATTCTTTACGTGGCGTTTGCGTAACGATCAGATTTGTTTCAAGTTAGAAACAGTGTAAATCTATTGTCTGTTATATGGTTAAAAGGATCATGATATTTTTTAAGAGCTGATCAAAACCATAAAATTCTGTTTAAAGTACGGCTGTCAAGCGATTAAAAAAAATCTAATTAATTTTATGTGCTCTGTGATAAATTAATCTAAATTAATCGCATGTAGCAAGTGTTGCGGCTAAAGTAAAACTGTCAAGTCAAATTAATTTTAGCAGATGTGTTATAGTAAAGCTGCTGGATTTTGGACACAATTGTCCCCCCCTGTCCTCTACCACCTTGACGAGGCTGGCTGCTAGCACTAGCATCAAAGGCTGTGCTAGCTTGGACCTCCAGGTTCGCTGCTAAATGCTTTGCGTTGAGGTGATATGTCACGCTTGAAGTACTCTGATGGCACGAAAATTCCTTTCCACAGAAATTGCAGAGAACAGTGCTCCTATCAGCTGTCCCATCTGGGCCAAGTTCCATTCACAGGGCCAAGCAGCGTTGAAGGGCACCATGGACCATAACGTTATTTTGACTGCCCTGGTTTCAAGACAATAAAAATAATGTTTGAAAATAGTTTAACTGTTAAACATTTTAATACTTATCATGATGGTCTATCTGCTGGGCATTGCTGCCTGACGCACCTCCACCAGTGCCTTTTATGCAAGTGTAACTAACACCTGTGGGCCTATGCAGGTCATCAGCTGGGGACCACCAGTCATTGATGTTTCTCTCCTTTAACCACAGTACATCTCCTGGTGGCCGAGCGATGGCAGGGATCTCTCCCTGCCACCCCCTGCTGATGTCCTAGGTGTTGTTCAGTCCCCAGCTCCTATGCTTCCTCCTTAACCACAGCCAGAAACTGCCTTTCTCCGCCTCCTCAGCCAGTTCTTTAATGGCTTTCCGATGCTCCGCTCTGGTGCATCCCATGTCGTGGAGAAGGCAAGCAGTTGAGGAACCAACGAGGCTCCTACACCCCACTTCGACGGGGCACGTGATGGCTTTCCAGCCCACCTCCCAGCAGTCCGCCGCCAGGTCTGCATATTGGATCGCTTCTGCTCGTGGGCATTATTTACTAAATATGAATACACCCACCATTTTGTGTCACTTGTATATTCCAAAATGTCATTCTGAGACAGTGAGCGAAAAGCCCCAACACACCCATTTTAGTTAGCAGCCGCAGCAGGGGAAGCCCGCTGTGACGCCCATCACCAGCGAGAAGTCCCAGCAGAGAAATTGGGAGGGGTGGGGTCCCGGGGGATGCTGATGATGAGATGTTGTCATTGTCTATAAATGAAACCTTTGTCTCAGCAGGGATGACCACAGGGGGCAGAGTGTTGCCGCTTGGAGCAGTGGTCTAAACATCATCAGTCTCGAGCTACTGCTCACTTTCATGGCAGCGAAGCATCACGTCGAAGCATTTGAAGTGATCCCATTGTTGCTGGCCTCTTAATTTGGGCAGCACCAGGCAGTCCTTAATAACATGGTCTCGATGATATACTGGGAAACCTTGTATTTGCAAAATATAACCGTAATGTAAATGTAAATTTCCTCTATGCAGTAAAAAGAATGTTTTTTTTTACCCCAAATGAAACCAGTCATAAGGGTACACATGAAGATTGACTATAATAGTGTGAGTTTGCAGTCTACATCCCAGGCTTCAAAAGTTCAGACCTTCCACCTCCACATTGGTTGATAAAAAATTTACATTGGAGCTACTGAAGTACAGTACATTATGAGTTGACCTATTGGAGGACAGACGCTGCCTCCTCCTCACTCTGGCAAAGGAGAGCTGGAGAAAGAGAGATGGATATAATGTTCAATTTGTTCTCATTATCAATCCTCATCTATCATATCTCGTTTATATAACCTCACTGCTCATTACAGATAGCTGAGGCCGTCATAAAGGATCTCACCATAAGCAACTCAAAGAAGTTGTATCTTGTTCACCTCATTCCCTTAATGTATTCTTGTACAACTGAATAGTTTTGTATTATAATGGTGTCCTACATTAAAACGTGACTGATGTGAGACACCAGCAGGGCATGCAGACACAGTCCCTTATGTTTCTTGTTCTTTTATGGCACACTGAGAGTATTTGTTCTTCAATAAAATTGTTTGCCAACACATGGGAGCACTTCACTCATCAGGTATGTGTTGACTGTAAATCCAGACGAATGGTTGGAGAAGAGTGATGATGGGATCTGCCATGCTGCGTGGGATCTCATTGTTATTGTTATATACAGATAAATAAAAGACTGCATGCGTGCTGATATTGTAAGGTCGAAGCAAACTTTTTTTCTGCGTCCTTCTCTGCCTTGATCTCTCTCTCTGAAATAGACTCAGAGTTGCTTGGTATAATTGAGCAGCATATGGCTCTCTTATGGGAAAATGTTTTTTTTTTTGCTTGTAATGTGCACTTACATAATAACGTGTCGTTGCTTTTTCAATATCCAATCGACTTTTTTGGAATAAGCTGAAGCCTTTTGTATCTGTCAACCACCTCTTGATGTGGTAATGCCCACCAACGTTATCAAGAGGTCAATTCTCTCTTTCTCCCTCTCCCTGTCTGCTTGTAATACAGAGGCTTCAGTAATGACCATACAAAACAATGTAAAAATACCGCAAGAAGTGGATGGTTTCATAATACCTCAGAATGATTTTTTTTCCTGACTAAATGATATTCATAAGCGAATACTCTGAGTGGGGCAAAAGAGCTCCTCTGAAAGAGCTCCTCTGCAAAATCCACTCGTCAGCACTGTCGCGGTAATGGGAGTGTCTATTTTGTACACAGCTTTTATGCTGTTTTGGTGATTGACAGTGAAAATGTCACAAGTTTTCTCTCTTATCTTAAACAAACTTTTGCTCTGTCAGGTGACACAATGGGCAAAATGACATAACAAAATATGGGTGGCCTTTTAGTCCTAAGCAACCAAGATTTCTGTAGAATATTTGCTACTTTACGCTGTCATTACAGCTATGTATTTATTTCCCATATTCCTGTCTCAGTTTTGCCACACATACATGGAGAACAGAACTTTCACTGTGCTGTAAGCTCACTTTTAACCATCTGGGGCTATCTTGAACGTGATTCAAGCCTTCTTCTCCCTGAGCCCTTAAATGACAGTGATAGATGATGCTGCCATTAGAAGCAGTGGAGCTCATCTACTTGCCCTATTTGCTGATTTCTGTGAACTTAACCCTCTCTTTTTTAGCCTGCTCCATAAAAGGCACAGGCAGTTGTAAAGAATCGGCTGCACCCCCCCTTTTGTCAAACATGATTAAATAAGAGTCGGGGTTCAGCGAGTAACATCAATATGCTCAGTGGAGTAAGGGCCACACATACTTAGTAATCCACTCTCTTGCTGAATTCTACCTCCCCACAGGTTATTTAAAAGGAGACCACATCTGACACATCTGAATTTATTTCATCCTGTTGAAGAGGGAGAAAAAGTGCTACAGTAAGCAGATGAGGGACAGGACCTTGATTAGCTGGCCCTATGCTCAAGCTGGCTTGTGGCAATGAAAAAGACCTCGGTAAGAGATTGTCTGCTTTTATGTTACAGAGAGAGGGGGGGGTGGCAGCACACTGGGAAATCTAGAAATCTATATACCTTCTTATCGCAAGGTACCAAATTGAATAAAACATTATGGCTTTACATCTCGGTGGATTCAAGAAGAAACTGTGGGCTTCAGTATGTCAATAAGATCTCAAGGATCTCTAATGTTCTGCAATGTGTTGTGCCTGGTGTAACCACGGCAAAAAGCAAGGCAACAATGAATCATGTTTTGGGTGTCTACACGACAGCTTTTGCTGATGGTGTGATTCTGGGTCATGATGCAAGGGTGACTTTCTCTTGTCAGGCACCAGTGAATCCTGAGAACCTGTGTTTGCATTTAAACACAGATTGATGTAACTAGTCTTGCAGTTTGTTTCTTGTTGAGACATATTCTATTTTTCGATTCGGGGAATTAATATAATGCTACCGAGTACTCTACCAGCCGAGCTGACTATTGCAACTCCACGAACTGTTACATATTTCTCCAGAATTGTATCAAGTTAACCTTGGTGGCTTGGTTATTAAAGAACAGTAAATGTCCATCTCACCTTCTTGCTTAAAATATGCTGAAAGCTATTACATAATTTGCTCACCATTGTATTACATTATAGGCAGAGAATTACAATATATTTTTAAAATAGGTTTCTTTATTACATCACACGCAGTGATTACATTATCTACAGTTACTACCTTTTGAGTTTCTACATGCCTGGATGAGCATATGAGCCGTATCCTTCTACTCCACTGCTTCAGTTTTGCTGAGAATGACAGTTTGCCATCTTGGGTCACACTCAGGTTCTTTGCTTCCCCAGTAGACATCACCTTAGTACTGTCAACCCACAGACCTTAGTATGGGCATCCTCTTCTGCGAAGAAACACAAGCTCAGTTTTGTCCAGGCAGAGGCCAAATTTTGGTTGTGCTTTGACACTCACTTTAAGTTACGGGTCAAGTAAACAGTGATGCATGTCAGATGGTGGAAAAGAAAAAGAATTGTTGGGTGTCATCAGTATAGCAGTGGTAGGGGGGAGCCAAGAGAATTTATAGCTCTTTTTACAGAGAGATCGCGCTACAGGGCCGCTACAAAGTCGCTACAAAGTCCCCTCTTAATACTGCCTTTGTATTTTAAACAGAACCAAACAATGGCGGCATCATACCGCTCCAGTATGTGATTTTAGACAGCTTGCTCGCATTGCAGAAGGAAAAGAGGCGTGACTGATGCTGGCCTCTAGTGTGACATATAACATACATGTCAGCAGCACTTTCTAAACAATAACAGCAGCATTAACACAGCAATAACATTATTTATAGTCCCTATTATATGGCGGCTGATCTCATCCTCTGCTCAGAGGTTAAGGAGCTCCCAGTCGTCATTGTTTTCCCACTTTGCACTCAGCTTAGCTGTTTATAGAGGGTTTTTTTTTCAATGCTGTTCGGTGCTGCCTTAAAGATGAGACAATTCTGTCCCCCCCATGTTGTGACTGTACCTTTGAAACAGAATGGTGAGGCGGCATACCAGTGTCAAATTCCTGCCTGGAAGAGGCAGTGTAAAAGGGGCTTATGATAACACCACATATCTGTGTGACCCATCGGATGGGAAGCAAACTGAGTGCACACCCAAACCCTTTATGGGTCACTCACTCAAACAACATTTGATTAATCGTCTTGTTACAATGCAGTGTTCTTCTGGGAAACCTTGGTTCCTGGCATTTGTGTGGATGCCATTTGATGTTCTCCACTCTCCTAGAGACTGTTGCAGACCAAGCAAACCCCAATGGCAGTGGCCCCTTAAGCAGACAATGTGCCACACCACACCACAAAAACTGCTCAGGAATGGCCTAAGGATTTAGACAAAGAGTGGGGTACCGACACTTCCCATAGACACTCAATCAAATGGGGATCTGGAAAATTTAGAGGCCAGGTCGACACCTTGAGGTCGTTGTCTTCACCCTGGTGTTTACCTCAACAATACACAAGACTGGTCAAACAACAGACATCCTGTACAAAAAGGGCAAAAGATGTTTTCACATACCGAGGAGACTGAGGTCATTTGGAGTGTGCAGGGCACTGTTGAAAACTTTTTATGATACTGTGGTTTCATCCACAAACTTCTATGCAGTGGTCTGCTGGGGAGTTTGAGGCACGGAGAGGGACAGAAAAAAGACTAAACAAACTGGTTCGAAGGGCTACTGTAACTCTGTCTTGGTATGCCCTCATGATTCAATTTTTAAGTGGAGGATATTAGCCAAGCTGACGCCAATCACGGACAATATCTCTGTCCCCCTGCATGACACTGTGGGGGCCTTTAGAAACAGACTGTGACAACCACAGTGCAAGAAGGAGTGATATACCACTGGTCCTTCATTCTGACAGCAGTCAGACTCTTTAACAAGACAGCAAAATATAATGTAACACTCTTGTTTTCTTCATCTCCATCACTAACCGCTCACAACATGACAGCTACATTTCCTACTCTGAAATTTTTACCACTTGCTGTGCAATAATATTGATATATGTCTATATTTTGACAGTAAAAATGCTACTCGCCATGTGTGCATTACAATTATCCTGTGCTACTATCAATCATGAACAGTATCTGTATAAATGGAAGGTGTATAAAATAGTGTATGCAGAATTTATCTTTTATTTTATCTCATTTGTATTTTTGTAATATTTTTACCCTGTCTGGCACTTAATCACTTTTTCTTTTGTGTCTGACTCTTGAGCTGCTGTAATGTGTGGATTTCCCCAGTGTGGGATTGATAAAGTCTTATCTTATCTAAGATATCGTTTCTTATCTTGTGTTGTCTTATGACATAGATTTCTTTTGGTTAAGTGTCTGACCCCCTTTTGTCAGTAAATCATGTAGTGTGAAAACCATAACAACTGCAAGACTTGACGATCTGACGACTTTGAAAGTCGTGTGGAGTGAACTTAGCTTTAGTTGTTCGTGCTGGTGGCTCAATGAGAGCTGTCAGTTTTACCATTAAGTTGTCACCAGTCCTAGGCTCTGATAGTTTAAAACCCCCCTCACTGGTGTGACACGCTTGTCAGTGTCAGTCACAGTTAGTTGTGAAATTATGTTAGAGTTGACAGACTTATAACTCTCTTACGCCAAGGACCTGTGTTTAATCCATATTTCCCAAAGCATGGCTGACAGACGCATGGATCAGTTGCCACACAACACCTGGGTGAGTTATCCAGTGTCAACCCTTTTTCACTAGCTGTCACATGACACACAAGTCAGCAGGTTTTAGCCTTGCCGCCTCAAGATAAATACTGGTAAAGTTTCACTACATGTCATCTGATACCAGATAAACAGCAGTAAAACTGGGTCCATTTCCTTGACCATTAATCTCAACTGAAAGATCAGTTGATAAACATAATATCTGTTTTAATATTATTAAAATCTAACTAAACATAGTTCCCCAAACACTATGCTGAATTCATAACCATCACCACAAGAAAATGAGATGCTTTATGGTCCTATATGAATATTTTACGTTAGTTATCATGGCCTGCCAAAGTCAGAGTGTCATTGATCACTGTTCATCTAAAGTGTGTACTGACAGCCCAGTGCAGATTTGTATTCAGTAGCAAGCTCCCATAGTAGTATCCTGGGGGCTGTTTTCTCAATAAGATTCTGACAGCAAGTTCAGTGGTCTATGTGGAGCTCCAAATGTCACTTTTCACTCCCATTTTGCCTCTTCTAAACTCTATCAGTCTTAACCTCTTGTTCTCTTTCCCTCCCACTAACATCCTCTTTTTCTTTATTTCTTGTGTGTGTGTGTGTGTGTCTGTGTGTTTGTGCATGTGTGTGTGCATGCGTGTTTATTGGTCTCAGAGGAGAGAGTTAACCCAGGGGTACAGAGGCGGGGAAGAGCAGCTGGAGATCCACTCTCCCTTGGTTCCTGTCCCAATTAATTAGCATGGACATAGACGTGTGCATGCACACACACACTTACACATTGATGAACATGCACGCATGCATACATGCATATACAGTATATACAGACTACACAGTATAGTACACGGTGTAACCTCTGGGATTCCTAAGTCCCAAACTCCTTGCAACATAAACACATTAGGGAAAAAAAGCTTAGCAGCAGCTGTGTAGTTGATTATTTAGACAACAGACAGAGTTGATTTTCTCCTTATTTGAACACCAGATAAGTGGGGTTTAAGGGTCCAGCGTGTAGGATTTAGCATTTAGCTGTGAGGATTACAGATTGCAACAAGTGAAAACATTGGATAAAGCAGTTTCACATTACAAATCAGTGTTTCTCCTACACTGTTTGGCCTGTTTGCGATGAGCGTTTGATGATGAAGCTCACCTTTTTCCTGATCCAGATGTTCAGGAGGTTTTAACTGGGAGGTGAAACATCCGCAGAGGTCTCTTCTTTTCCAAAACAAACACACCTGGTGATTTAAACTGGTAAATACACTGAAGAAAGGAGCCCGGTCTCACTCTGAAGTTGTTGGTTGGTGATTTGCGGCGTCAGAAACCTATGAAAAAAGGTGTCCTTTGATGTAGGCATGATGCATGGCTGGTTGCCGTGGATAATGTTTACGGTGCCTTGTGGTGTGAGGGGGAAACGCAGTGGGACAAGGATGAATGTTTGGGCATAGACAGTCTGAGTGGGATGGGCGGGAGGGGTGGTGGATGGGTTCAATAATCCCTGACTTTCACCCAAGGGAGTGGTCAAACCCTGTTTTTTTTTGCTAAACCTAACCGTGTTTTTGTTGCTTAAACCAAACCCTGTGTGTTTGTGGTTGAAGGAAAAAACTTCAGTTCGCAGTGTTGTACTGATGTGGTCCGTTTATTTTGTAGGAGACTGTATGAAAAACGGAAGTGTATCTGGAAAGAATAGAACAACAACAACCAACGCACCCAGGGTACCCTTCAAGGCGTACAGTATA
>JAPZEB010000024.1:8932318-8948440 GCA_029783705.1 Chaetodon striatus
GTCAATCTGTGACAAGAAAAAAAAAAAAAATCAGTGTTTTTTCAAAGCTGCTCATTACTGAGGGGCAGCTAACTATGGTGGCCAATGTGAGAACGTGCTGGTGCTCTCTGTAGCCAGTGTTTGGTTTGTTCACTCTGGGCTACTCTAGAAACATGACGATGCAGCATGGCACACTCCATAGCTCAAGACCTGCTCCCTATGTTGATATAAACAGCTCATTCTAAGGTACCAAACACAGTCATTTTCATTTTCAGGAGATTATAAACCAAAGAAAACACACATAAATGATATTCCATTACTGATAATGTATCCCCCTAACTCTTTCACACTGGGCCTTTACTGCATAATGACAATTCATAATGCTTGTAGCTCTAAATCTGTTTGATACAGACCTTTGTTTTGCTGCTCCAGTTACAGTGGTTGTAAAAGCCTTGACCTCTTAATTTAAGAAATATCTCTGAAATACGGCCTTTTTATGCTCTGCTGCCCTCACAAAAGGTATCCATGCTTTTATCTTATTTATTCCTGTCTAAACCAAAGTTGTCTCAACTGGTCCAAAATGCAGCCTCAAGGCTTCACCATTTCAAGGAAACATTGCATTTATCACTCCTATCTTGGCCTCCTTTTACTGGCGACTGATTAATTTTAGAATCATTTTTTAAAAATTGATTACCCTCAAGGCAAAACTAGGCCTGGCCACGAGCTATATAACCCAGGCGTGTAATTCCTGTGGGGGGATGGGGGGGACAGATTACACCCTAAAGCTATAAGAAAGCACATTTGTCCCACACTGCTGTATTAGGCTCTAAAGATTACTCGATATATATCGGAAAACAGTCAGAGATAATGGCTACGTCAATGCACACACAAAGATCCTAACAAAATCATGTGTGAAATTCATTTGAATGGTATAGCTGTCATAGATATATGAATATCAAATCAAGCTTTTCAGGTAACGCTGCATGCCTATCAGTGCATACAACCCACCTGTGTATGACTGCCTAGTTGCCTAATCAGTCCACTGCGGGCTAATCCCTCTCGAGCTACAATTAACAAACAAAAATCTAACAGTAGTTACACATGTTGTATAGTAAATGCAACACAAACAAGAGATTAATGACTCCTGAAGGTATTTACAGTGCCTTTATCTGATATTTTTATATTAACAATGTATCAAATGACAATGTTACAGTGTGAAAGAGGATGCCCCTAGCGATGAGCTCACAGAGTATTTTCTGCTGAATCTGCAACTACCCTCAGTGTAAATAAGATAATTACGATGAAAACAACACATGCAATAAATCATCCACTACCGTAAGTATTCAAGAATAGTACTACTATTCTAACAAGCACTGTGTGTACCGTTTGACGCTAGTACATGTACGACTTTGGCACGCTCTGAGGTGCTAAGCCGTACTGCTATATTAAAGGAGCCACACTGAACAAAACCATCTGAGCAAAAATGTTGAGAGGTATTTTTGATTTGACACCATGGATTAAATACAGCTGTCTTCCAGAAACTTTACCTTGACAGCACATTTAAGTCACATGTTGGACTGTAACTCCAGTGAGCTCAGCAGAGGAAAATTGAATGAACAAAACAACATCCATTTTACGATGTAGTGTAGGATTGTGTTACGTGGGTTGCATTTAAATACATTAAAATAAATAAACAAATAAATAAAACATAGTGGAATTTTATATCTGCTGTAAGTCTCTCTCTCATATATATTTAAATTGACAACTGCAGTGTGCTATTTCTCAAGTCAGATGTTGGCCCTCTAGTACTGGTACATAACAAACTCAAAAACAAACCAACAAATAAACAAACAGCAAGAAAACAACACCACAGATTTGTTTATTGATGTTTTTGCCAGCACTACACAATAGGACATACCAAAGAAATTCGAACTGAGATCCCAAACAGTGAGTTGGAATAAGAGTTTTTTTGTGTGTGTGTGTGTGTGTGCAGCCATTGCATGTAAGCAGCAACAAAGCTCTATGCTAGAACTAATTTGTGTTGTGCAACCCATTTATGTTTCTGAGCCATAAATCTCAACATTATTCAGTGTGGAAACAGTCACTGCTTGGTACTCCACATTAGAGCGAATGTGAAAATTGCTTGCAGACAGTTTCATGAAAGCCTGTAAAACCTTTCTAAAATAACGAAGCTGTAGTGTGGCTGCATTACACAGATTCTCATTTTTAAAATACCTTCTCCACCCCCAGCTCTGCATTTTCCCATGAAGGAGCATGGGTAGTCATTAGCACTAGTAACCCAGTACCAGCGTCAGAGCCTGGCTCATTAAGGGAGCATTGCCTTCAGTAAGGACCATGTTGGCACACGTTATCTGCGTCGAATGAGCGTTGATTTCGTATCATATCTCTGTGCTTTTTCCCCTTGCAGCTGCCTCAGGTGTCAGTCTGTTTTACAGCACTGTCTTTAGTTTTGCTTTCCACTGTACTCTGGCAACCTTTCCAGACTCAGTGCTGTAAAAAATAGATATATAGAACACAGAGGATCAATGAGGTATTTTTTTAGACAGCTCTCCAGCAGGTAGACCCGTCCAGGCTTTACTTGGCATTGGTAACTGCAGGAGGCAAACATGAATTTCAATTTTACACTTGGGTACGACTTAATATTGCAGATGAGGGCTTGGTTAATTTGAAGTTTTTTGGATGAGTGTTTTTGTTTTTTCTGTTTTTATTTTCAGCATGTTACTGTAGGGAATATTATCAATTCAGTGCATAATATTCAGTTATATAAGGTAAGTATAGTAATATAAAGTTATTGGTGTTGAATCAACACATTCTCACTCTGACCTCATCACATACTGACGTTTGGTCATGGACCGGATCTTTCAAAATAAATGCACTACGTCAGTACAACAATGCCAATTGACTTTTTTTTTCTCCAACAACTAGCGCACGTGGTTGGGTTTTGGCAACAAAAACATGTGGAGGGGTTTAGGCAACACAAGCACGTGGTTAGGCTTGAAAAAAGAACAGGGTTTGGCTTTATTATCCATGGTAAGAGTTGGTGTATGTTGGACCCACCCACCCTTCTCGGACTTTCGCCACCCTTACATTAGTTCTTGTCCTGCTACATTTCTCCCTGACGCCACTGAGCATTGTTACACTATAACGGGGACCAGCGGTGTATCATGTCTGCGTTAAAGGACGTCAGTGTCCAAGCGCCAGATTTCAATGACTTCACAGTGAGACCGGGTTGATTGAATACTTTTGCAATTATGTTAGACAGTCAAAACATTTCACAATTAAGATTTGTAGTTCTTTCTGGGGACATCAAATGCACTTCTGCTCACCTAACCATGCAAATGCTTTTCCATTTTATATCCTTACAGTACAAGTTCAGAGCCAAGTGTAACTGGTGGGAAGAGTTGGCATTGGTGCAGACTTTCAGACGTCCTATATTTCTATTTGGGCTCAGTATAAGCTGCCATCTGTCTGCATGTGACTGACAGCTGTCAAAGAGAAACACAACTACAGAGAGAGACGGAGAGACTCGCTGTGGATGTAACAGGGAAGACTAAATTTGAGAGGAGGATGGAAATGGAGAAAATAAGTTGCTCATCAACACATGAGGTGTGTGAGATTGGGATGGAGTGGAGGGTGGAATCAGGGTCATTAGACAGGCTCCCTGCAGCGACACAGGGCCAAAGGAGCCCCTTAACCTCAGCTCAGCTCACTATATCAAAACATTGGCTAATAAAAACTCAGCCGCAGGGGCATATTACATGCTGATAGCCTTACATCAAAGGGCTGCTGTCAGCTGTAGCTGCTTTATCCATTAATTAGAATTAGAATGGGAGGACCACTATTAGAAAACTAGAGATAAGCTGTCATTTTTCTTTGGCCAGTTGACTTCGTTAGAGGGATGCTGGTGTCAAAAGAATCACTGGATTTAAACTGTGAATGAGACGGAGCTCTCGGGCTCCGGCCCAGATAATGATAGTGTCATGGGGGGTTAGCATTTTCAGCTCTATAGTTCAGCTCAGCAAGCATTTACAGCAGTAGGCTGGTCGGATGGGAAGCAGGCAGTCAATTATGTGTTTTAAAGAAGACAGCAGCTTCTTAATGAGGATATACCAGATATTGTTCTTTTTTTTTTACCTTAGAAGGCAGTTATTTACCATTATTAAAACATTTTTGACACTTTTGCTTAAACACAGCTGTCAGGCCGAGTAGAGGAGACAGACAGTTACTCTGAACTAAAGAGAGAGTGGTGGAGTGTCAGTGTCATGCTGTGCATATAGTGAACTACACAAGACTGACTCTGACAAGCAGTAGACACTTTATTCAATAGTCCCTTCTGAAATGTCTCTCCCTATCCCCTTTTCCCCATCATTTTATGGACTTTCCTATAGAGGAGAGGGGTATGAGGCACGCTTGTTTACAGAAGAGTTGTTTTTTGGTTTCATGATTTACTTTTGCACTGTGTATAGTGAAATAGTACAAACACGCCAAATGCATTCTCACGCCTCAACATAGAAGGTTTGTCAGATAGAGCGGAAACTTTTAACCCCGAGGCAGCAAAGTGCCTGGTGGCTTGATGTGCTGTCCATTTTGATCTAGGTTGAGGCTGAAGCATCTGTACTGTATGCACTGTACCATAACAGAGGGTGAAGAAACAGATGCTAGATGCAGACAATCTGCAGCAACACAGATGTTTTCCGGTGTTTTTAACAAGTCTTACCTGGCACAACTGCTGTATTTGTTTCTTGATTTATATAATTTTTATTATTACAGTCCACCTAAAAAGCAGCATAAGAAGTCGAGTTGCAGGCAAAGACACTTATTTAAGTATACAGTGTCAGGCTGATAATACAAACTCATAGTTGATCATGTTTATGTTAATATGAAAGTTTACACAGTTCACTTTCAAGAAAAATTGCAGCTTGAATAATTTAAACTAGTGTTTCCCTCAAGATATAAATCTTTTTGTCCATGAAGCATCTGCATAAATTGGTTGAGAAATTATATTTCTTGGGCCATGAAGCCTTCACAAGGCAGATCACACCAGAGCTATAAGTGGGCATGAATTTCAACCATTTAGAGCTGGCACACTGAGCGCAGCAGACTGAGCTGATGGAGGGTATTACCTTTTCAACTGGAAGGAGCCGAGGCAGTTATGTGACGATTCCGTCTGTGCCAGCAGGAAAGTGTCTGGTCTGGTCTGTGATCAGCTAAGAACTGGATTTACTTACTTATAGCATGAAACAGTTTTTAAAAAGCAAACCCGCAGGGACAGGCTTTATGTGATAATGTTGTACATTTGTCTAAAGATACATCATGAATGGATTTTATGTTCATTGCAAGTTGAAAGCCTCACTAGTGGATCCTGCCTCCTACAATCTTCCTATCTTGCTGTTAAGGAAAAGCACTACAGACAATATGGTGTTGCAATATTTTTGCAATAAATAAAAACTGTTTATGTCCTGCAAGTGTTTAATATCTTTTTCAAATCCTTTCGTCACAAAGGAAGTGTCACACGCTGTCAGTAAGGTCTCACGTGTGCTCATCAAGTCACATGACATTTTCCCGATGATGCTGTCATCCTGCAGATTGCTGACAGCCCCCTCACTCGAAACATCTACCCTGCGGGAATATGTGTGGATTAACAATGACATTAACAAGAGCCATCAAGAGCCATCAAGGGGCATTTGTCAGATGGAGCAATAGTGTTTTGCAAATTGCATTATCATTTGACCCCATTGTTGCTTTGTCATCACTCTGAATGCCTCCTTAATGGAGCACAGAGGCTGAAGCAATTAACTGTAAGACAATATCGTTTATTGGAGATTAATTTAAAAAAAATTGAGTTGAATGGCCGCAAGATTGTCTCAGATGCATGACATTCGACGACTTTGGCAAATATGATGCCTTTGATGAATATCCGGATTGGCTGAGTAAATCTTAGTGAAAGAAGTTCTTCATTTCTAATTTAGGGGAGCTTATCCCACAGGAGGTCTGTCTGTGTAATAGCTGAGAATACCCAGAATACAAGGAGCCATCCAATCCTAATTAAAGGCCTTTTACAGCTGAGTCCTCGCATAAATACATGCACAGACACACTTACACAGGCAGCCATGCACAGACAGGCACAAATGCAGACAAGGCCAGGGCTGCCTGCCACGGTGTGCACACATCTACAACGACTAAAAATGTGAAAACACCAAAAACACCAATTTTTCTCTCTCAGACTGAACATGTTTTTAAGTACTGCTATGAATGTAATGAGCTGTTTTCCAATTCAGGATCAGCGAGAAGACACTGAAAACTTTTCAGCCCCATTAAAATCATCACATGAATACACATCTAATCGCAGCTTTTGCACTCCTGAATCCCATTTTCTTTGCCCATTTTAATGTGCTTTCACTTAAAAGAAAAAGTTTGACCTTTTGGGACCAAAACACCTATTTGCTTCAGTTAGATGAGAGGAACAATATCACTCTCATGTCTGTACACTAAATATGAAGCTACCACTAGGAATTGGTTAGATTAGGGTAGCATAAAGACCGGAGTGGTGGTTCTCTGTCTAATGGTAAAATAAAACAAAAAAAGTGTGTACCAGCTCCTCTAAAGCATACAAATTAACACTTTTTATCTTATTTGTTTAGTCCATACAGACTTTCGCCGCCTTAGCTTTCGTACTTGTTCTGCCGTGTTTCCCCCTGATGCCACCAGGCACTGGTAAACTATAATGGCAACAGGCCTCGGATCATGTCGACATTAAAGGATGGCTTTTTTGTCAGTGTCCGACACTGCAAGTGACTTCCCAAGCACTGGATTTTGACGATGTTGGAGTGAAACTGGGTTGGCTAAAACTCATCCCATGTGCCAAGCATGAGCTTCCACTCAGGATTCCTTCAGTGCTCATTGTTTGAGAGGTTTTTATCCGCAAAGGTCTCTTCCTCTTCAAAACAAATGGACCAGGTGATTAAGACGCAGTTTCACTTTACAAACCACAGTTTCTAATGTGCGCTCATCTTTTTCCCTAATAAGTTAAACCTTGTTAAGTTAAGTCAAATTATCTGCAGAGGTCTTCTTCTCTCCAAAACAAAAGGACCCGTTGATTTAATCAGTGTTTTTCTGACACTGTTCAGCTTGTTGTGGAGGGGCTGCTAATTATGGTGGCCGACACAAAAATGCAAAAACGTGAATGGCCCTATCTAGTGTTTCCTTCACCCACAATGTCTGTAGAAAAGGACCTGCTCCCTATGTAGATATGAATTACTACTCATTCTTTGGCAAAGAAAACATAACAGTTCTTATTTTCGGGTGATTATACACTAAAGATAACTCATGGGATGGCTGTGGCTTAGAGGAAGAGCAGGTCATCCACCTATTGGAAGATCAGCAGTTTGATCCCTGGCTCCTCCAGTCCACATGTCAAAGTATCCTTGATCCTTGACTGTTCTTGATCCTAAGCCCCATATTGCTCTTGACGCCTCTTGATCCTTGACTATCCTTGATCCATAACCCTATATTGCTCCTGATGGCTGTTCTATTGCTGTGTGAGTGTGTTAATGTTGTGTAGCAGGTGGCAACTTTTATGGCAGCCTCAGCCACCAGTGTGTGAACGTGTTTGTAAATGGGTGAATGCGACTCATAGTGTAAAAAGCGCTTTGAGTGGTCAGAAGCCTAAAAAGGCACCATTTACTTATTATATTAAATTCCATTTCTGCCAATATATCCCTCTGAATTCTACACACTGGAGCTTTAACTCTTGACAATAAAGCTAAAAAGCATATTCCCCAAAATGTTGAGCATGAAAGTAAAAATTGCTATTCACTGGAAAACATTCTTTAATTCAGACTGCGCCTTGCCTCATCAGCTGTAAAGGTGTCAATCAGGAGGGCAACATATTATAATATCCTGAGAGGGAAAAGCTGATTTTACAGCCCATCAGGATGTTAGCGGCATGCTAATAAATGACACATCAGTGAACTGAAGGATTCACTAAACATTATTCATCATCTCTTGAGAGCCATCATGAGATTGCTATCATGGGATTCTTGCTTGATTAGGTGGTGTAGAGTGTGGGCACAGGAGACATGAGGGATGATGGTTCATTATGCAACAAATGTCAAAACTTGGACCTGCATGACACGACAGACCCACAAATGGCCTAATCTGCTGAGCCAAGTGACCCTTGAGGATTTCAGAGGACTTTTTAACATAAATTTTATCCGTCTCATTTGATGTTCAGGATTACAAATTGCACTGCAGCCCCACATAATAATATTGAAAGTAATCAAATTGTGACCACCCCCCCACAAGAATCAATACCAGGGATATCATTGCCTGAGGCAAAAACCAATAACTAAAACCACAGAAATCCCCAAACTCTGATCTCTCGTTGTGAGGCAGTACTTGCTGATAAAAAGTACAACAATAAAAAGCACGGCTAACTTAAAGCATGGAATAAAGTGTAGCTGGGAAATTGGGCTAAAATTGAGAATTGGTTGGCATACACAACTGTCATCAAAGTACATTTAGACTATAGCTGCATGCTCTGTTTTCGGCATCACGTTGACAAACTAACATGCAGTTAGGAACAGTTAACTGCACCACGGGGACTGACTGTACGCAAAATGTTTGAAAAGCTGACATTGAGAGAAAGGCTTTCTCCGCCTTTTACATGACCCTCATTTGTTCCACATGGCCTCAGGTGTCTCAAGTGCTATTTGCTTTCAAACAGCCTATTGCATAAAGGAGGTTTGCTGCATAATGCCTGACACCTCTGCATTCAACTTCAAGGCTATTGCTTTCACTCAAACAGGATCAACAACAAAGTGTGGCGTGATCACATTTTACCACCTTTTAAAAGAAGTGCTGATGGAATCACAACTTAGCTTTAAAGATTCCCTGAGTTTTTTAAAGAGATGAAAAGGACAAAAACATAAATTGTGATCAGCTTTGAACCCGACCTACATGCCAGAATAAATGTTTGCATTTATGCAAACCACAGATGTGTAACATTATGTGGCGGTTATATTGAAGAATTACGTTTCTTTTGTTTCAGCAACACTGTGGCTGACATGAAGTTATGTTTAGGCACAAAAACCATTGGTTATATTTAGAAAAAGATCATGTTTTGTCTTAAAATAACCAGTTTTGGTGGCACAATCATAACTGGAAATGTTGCAGATGTCTCGCTAAAATTCATACTGCTTCACAGTTTTTTTGGTCTGAAACAGTGGACTGCAGCTTGGCAGCCATCTTGTCTTGGCATCATGACATTCACGATCCCCTCCACCACCCAATGACAAAGACAGCTCATGCTATCAAAACTATATCACTTTAGAAACGATATGGGTCGTATCCATGGTTTGCAAAAAGTACAATGCCAACATTTTCCTCTGATGACCTGGCTGTTGACCAAGCTGGACCAAATTTGATGTTATTAAAAGCCAGATCCATGTAATAGACACTCTGCGGATTAACTACACTGATTAACTAAATTTAGTACGTAACATATAAAAGCTACTGGTTGCAGCTTAAGAATGATGCACAACATGTCTTTAATGCTACTTATTTTTAGGCAACCCACAAAATGTATGGGTCCATTATTATAGAATTTGTAATAAAATTATTCAGGCAGGCTAAATTTTTGGAACAGAATATTTCACAATATTGTTTTCCACTGTTGTGAAGTACAAGTTTCCAGTATTTTTTTATTTTTTATTTTTTTGGCAATGCACTAAAAGGTCCAGTGTATAAGATTTAGGGGGATTTAGTGATATCTAATGGTGAGGATTGTGGATTGTAACCAGCTGAGACTTATCCCAGATAGAATTCCTTCAGTGTTCATTTTTCAGGAGGTTTTTACAGAGAGCTGAATAATCTGCAGAGGTCACTTCCTCCCAAAAACACACAAGCGTGGTGATTTACATCACTAAAAGCACAGAATAAAGCAGTTTCATGTTAAAAAAAAAACAATCATTGTTGTTGCAATGCTCTCATCTCTGAGGCGCCTCTAGCTGTGGTGGCTGACGTGAAATACCAATGGCCCTATCTAAAGCAGCAACAAATCGAGCGATTTGTCCATTCTAGGGTGCTGTAGTGCAACATAGCAATCTCCAGAGACAGAGAGCCACTCCTTATGTGGATATAAATGGCCCATGCTAATGTAACGAAAACACAACAACTCTTTTTTTTTTTTTTAGGTAATTATACACTCAAGAAAACATATATTACATAATATTCCATTTATGCTAATACATCCCCCAAAATCCTACCTACTGGACCTTCAAATTTTGAGCTTGATGAATCCATTGTTCACTTTTTCTTGAATAAATGAGCGTTGTCTGCTTGATAGTTGAAGGAGAACTCCACCAATTTTTTTACAAATCAAATAAAAAAATCAAACAAATGAATGCCACACAGTGTTCCTCATTTGAACTCACTTTATTAACACAATCCTCAGACTTTAATCAGGCAAAACCAAAGTTTCAACAAGGAAGAAGGATGTGTGGAGCCTTTTTTAATTGTCTGACAGTGTTACAGGAGTGCAACACTAAATTGATTGAGTACTTTTTTGAAACAAAAAAGGTGTCACCTTTTAAAATTATAATTAATTCTGGGTTTGATTCTTTCCAAGTTTCCCTTTTTTCCCCCATCTAATCCAGATGCTTACAGAGTATTGATGTCAGGGGTTTTTAAGGGTTACTTCTGAAAATAACTTCCATTGATTTCAGGAATGCTGTAAGCTCCTCTTAATTAGAAACAGTGAACAGCTCTTCCTTTCTTCCTTCAATGAACACCTCCTCATTTCAAGCTTTTATGGATGATTCTGAAGATATTGATGATTTTTTCAGGCTTCATGATTGTCCTTGCTTATTTGCACTTACCGCTTAGCCTAGATAGCAAAGTAGCAGCTCTGTGATGGAAAACTGCTCTGAAAATAAGGTTAATTATTTTTAGATGAAACAAGAAAACCCGTCTGCGGTGACGAAAATTCTTAAGTGAACAGTGAGACTTTAACTTTTCCCCACCATGAGAGGATTACATGAAAGAGACATGACTCAACAGCCTGATCATGGAATCAACATGAAAAGCTACGTGAGTGTGAGAATGATTCACCAGGACAGTCAGCACCATTCTGACAGAGGACACATTTCTTATCTCCATCTGAGAGGCCGCAGTTATGCAATAGTTTTGTTTCTCAGGGGGCTAAGTGTCAAATTAAGATGCACTTCAGTAACTAGTAAACGTGAGAACTCCCCTCACCCTTCACACCCATATCCATGTGAACAAACCTTACATATGTTATGTAACTCCGTTTTAACAATAGGATCACAATAGAGAGAAGAAAAAATAGAAGCTGGGAAAAAAAGGGATTTGGGGTAAAGATTATGGACTTGGCAGAGCGTGTGGTGGAGGCTGTCAGATATGCCTTCCAGAAGCTAGGTGCTCATTAGCATACTTCATTCGTCTAAATATAGTCCTAATCCAATGCTGAAGGGCAAACAAACAAATCACAGCGTGTGTGGGAAGCATATTACTGATTCTTCACCCTTGAAATATTCCATCATGACAACAACATGCACAATCTGTATAAAAATCATCAAACGCTTGCCTCTGATGCTTGACATACAGTTTATGACCCTTTTGGAAACGTTTACTATGCTGCTTGTGACGGAGCACACTGCAAATGACTGCAGGCTGCAGCGATGCCAGGGGAATCTGTTAAAAGGTCACAGGCAAAACAACTAGCTTGGCTGGAGGGAGGACATGCAGTGACAAGGAAGCACGTGTTGAAGATGCATAAAGCTTTTGGGACTTCAAGAGTCTTTGAGACTCATCGGCTTAGTTTGCATAAAGGAGGCGAGATGTGAGGAGTGTTTCCCTCAGCGGTGCACTCCTCAGTGGCCCCCTGTGAATGTGTATGAAACAGCAGTAATGTATGTGTAGTACAGTATATGCTTGATGTGATTATAGTGTGACTCATAAAGGATGATTGCCTTATGCATGAAGAGTTATAGCACAAAGCAGCTCACAGATGCATGTAAATGCCAGGACCCAAAGGAGACGATAGCCTTGGTTGAAAATGCTTCGATTCCGTACAGTTCAGCACAGCATAGTTTAGTCACATCTATAAATATTTGATATTTCTCTCAAAAACCCAAACAGCCCACAGAAGTTGAAGTGAGGCAGTGTTCGTACTGTACGAGCGATGTGATATGCCGGTATGAGTAATAACTGAGCATGTCTTTTAACAGGCAAGGATTTGGCTGGCGGTAGACTCGCTCTGTCAGCTGGTAGAGTGCTGTATTTTGTAACACAGTCTTTCAAAGCATTAAGTGGGTGATATTTTGGAGCTTGTGGAGGAAATGAAAATTTTTTGTTATAATCTTCCCCATCACCAGAGGCACAGGAGAGCACTTGTACAGCAATTTTAGCTGCATGACAAAGCAAATAATTGTAGGCAGCTTTCTTTTGATCTATTGTTTTAGACCCCGTGACAGACACTCTTGTGATACTTTGGGTATGTAAAAATTCTCTCAACAGCAGCATCATGATACAATTTAAATTAGTCACTGATTGTAATGATGTGGGTGCAGATTTTGCAATTGCATCCGTGCTTGTGTGTGTGCACTGCGGTGATCATCCACAGGTAGGTGAGAACCTGACAGCACTCTTTCCTGTTCTAGTATTGTTTTGGTGCGTAGGAGGGAGAGGAGTCATGAGGGTTACCTACTCAATGAGCATGAGAGATGGACAGAAAATGAGAAAGAGAGGGATGGAGAAATGAAAAGATAAAAATTACGTACAAACTTATCTCTATATGAGGTAATTTGGTTTCCCATAGCTGCCTTTTACAGACAAACTGCTTAAGTGCACATTATGCTGTGAAAGATATCATTTCATTTGATTTTCGGTGGGTTACTTTATACATCTTCTCGACTAAATGCACATAAAACCACTTATACTATCTCATGTGATGTGATGATTTCCGCCAATGAAGCCAGTTTGTTCCTCTGCAACTGCAACATGATACACTGACCTCACTGTGGGGAGTAATGAAAACATGAATAATAATATAATTTAATTTGTATGATTTTCTCAGGAAAAAAGGTGGGCTGCTTCATTGGCTTCGGTATTGACTCAGACAGTTCCTGGTGTTACTAAATCAATAAACCCTTAAAGCGTCTAAACGTACTTATCTGTCTTTATCATTTGTACTTTCTTTGCATTCCACTCAACATACAGAAAAGGTTACATCTTTCCTGAATGGCAGACAGTTTAAAATTGCTATAAACCTTACTGCCAGCGCACAAAGCAGGTCTTGCGGAGGCTTAAAAATCCCGTTTGAACAAAGTGCTTCTTGGTAACAGAGCTCCCAGACAAAGCTAACCGATGCCTTCATTTGGAGCCATTGTGTGGAACTATTGATTTATCTCTATTATTGATGTGGGATCTCTCACATCTCACAGACTTCACTCGCTTTCTCCTACACATTCAAAAGGATCTCAAGAGGGCTTAAATCCACCATGAGTTCAAAAGCACGCTTCGGTTACAGCCTATTTTTTCCCCCACACTTACCAGTGCGATATTTAGATAAGAGACAGATAAAAAATGTTTCATGTCATAACTGGCTGTAAAATATTCCAGAAAATGGAAGGTAGTGAAATGATGGTCTCAGGATGGTGCAGTTATGTAAAAAAAAAGCTGGCTGGTAACCAAAGCATCTCTTATTTTAAATCCAGACTTCTCTACACCTCTGAGAGAGATTAAAATCTGCGTAGGCTATTGAAAAGAAAAATGTCCTCTTCCCAATTATCTTGAATGTTTTTTTTCCACTTACTCCTCCTCAAAACCTCCAGACTCACACTGTTTATCTAAAAGAGAAGCAAAGGAAGTACTAAACAGTAAACAAACCTCTACCATAATCTCTCCGTTTTGTCAAAATCCCAAGGATCACAGCATCCAGCATTTGCTGCATTGCTCTGTGCTGTGCCATGATGTTGAGTCAGTAAGCTCCTAAAGTGGCTGTGGATTACAAACTCCTCTCTCCACCACATGCAGAAGCTCTAAATTCAGTTCATGTTTCACTGCAGTATTAGCCTAATGTAGAAGTTATGGCTGACTATAATGCTAAAAGGTCAGCGTTAATTAATTCAACTCTGTTTGCTCTATTGGCTTGTACAGTTTTAAACGAGAGCTGTGGTGACAGAATCGGCTCACAAAGCATTAAAAAAAAATTACGGTCCCAAAAGTTTTGACATAAAGCAAAGGACATTATTTAATTTTACTTAACAGGTCCTTTTTGGGTGAACTTTTTACCTGTGAGACTGTTAAAACCATAGTTCTACACTTTGAGAAATTCACTTCTTTGCTTTCTTGTCTCATATCTGTATGCTAAATATGAGGTCATAGCTGGCAGCTGCCTAGGTTAGCTTAGCATAAACACTGATAACAGCGGAAAACAGCCTGCATGACCCCAATTATATTGCAATTTCTTATTTTTACACTTTAATTGGGATTAAACAAACAATATACTGTATAACATCACAGCTTTAGATGTGTTGGTTGGCGGATTTTGTTACCCTCCGACTGAGCCAGGCAAGCTGTTTTTCCTTTTTAGCTTTCATACTAATCAACTAGCCTCCCACAAACGATATTACATCCTTAACATAAAGTTACAAACTTAACCTACAGTTACGGAGGTTGAATTTAGGCAAGTAAAGATACTGTGGTTAGGTTTAGGAAAAAAACATGGTGACATACCTTAAAATGACTCTCAAGCCCAGTTCAGACCAAAGATTCTCGACAAGACAAACCTTTTTAGAACGTTGCAGAGAAAAGTTGCAGCAGTGTGAGCTGGCCGTCTGAGCTCGACTCAAGTGGCTGATGTCGTCACCTGCAACTCAGCTGGTCAAGTAAGTGGCAGGTGGTTTTAAAACATGAAGCATGTCGCCAGTTTCAACAGCTGATTGGCTTGGAGTGAAGTCCGCTGGTGTATTCAAAATGGCTGTAGATGGCATGTTCGCTTGCTGCAGAAGGTGCTCCGTCCCCTTTCAAGCCCTCTGTTTATATCCTTACGTGTGCTGGCGTCAGACGGTTAGTTGCTGCTGCTGCTGCTCACTGCATGTGCTTATGCCCCCTCACACACAAACATTCTCACTGACTAATTGGCGCTCGTTATTTATGTTATTGTGGCACATTTATTTTGAATACAGTCCATCTGATGCTTGTTTTGTTTCTGTTTTTCGTCATCCCATCACTACTACAAATGCAACTGTCACTAGTATCTAAGTATCTATCCTCATTTACATTTTTAGAAGTCACAAATTATATTCAGCCACAAAATAAGTCTGAAAAGCTTGAAATCAGAGCGGAAGTACAGAGGGTTGTTGCATAGAGATGATACACCGTCTCATCTAGTTGTATTGGTGTAAACTGGCAGGTTTTTAGAACACTTCAGAACGGCGCATTGCAAGTAATTGCATGCTTAAACTCGTCTCATCACAAATCTTTTGTCTGAACTGGGCTCAAGTTAACACTGCTCAAATTCCTGTCTCCTGAGGAAAGGCTCAGGTGAAAGTCCTGTGTTTTGTGCCTCCTTCTTCACTCCTGTCAGCGTATTGGCCACGTGATCACAGCCTTCCCGAATACATGGATTACACAAATTACTAGCTCATAATTATATAGGATATGTACAAATTTTGATGCATTACTTTTCATAGAAAAACACAGTAACAGTGCATAAGAACCGCCTGGCATACGAGTGCTATCAATACTCTATTATACCCCAGCAAGAAAGCCAGTAAAAATACTTCCCAGCATGAACTAGACTAATGATGTAACATGGGAACCATACAGTTTACTTGGATATTTGTAACGGTTCTGCACACAGATGTGGACTCAAAAGCAGGACTCAGAGGCAGTTGAAAGCGATCAGTGTTTTGACTTCTTGGTAAGAAGTGAAAGGCAGAGTTTGGGAACAGATAATCAGTCAGCCAGGGCAAACAGATGAGCAAGAGACAGAACCGCGGCTGTGGTCAGACACAAAGGCTAGAAGGCTAAGCCTGGGGAGTACATCAGACAATCTGGCAAATGACTGGGGACAGAAGGCTGGTATATATATGCAGG
>JAPZEB010000024.1:8955380-8969480 GCA_029783705.1 Chaetodon striatus
ACAATGTACCCTGGGTTCATTTGTTGTTGACGTTCTGGGACGCCATGTCAAGTTCTGCCTGTTACATGCATTGTCTTTTTTTTTTTTTTTAAATACAATGCTGTTTTCACATGAAGTTTACAGTCTCTTTCAAAATAAACGTAGTATGTCAGTACAACAAAGCAAGTTGATGTTTTTTTTCCTTCCAACAACTAATGCACATGGTTGGGTTTACTTGCATAAACCTAACCTGGGTAACTTAAAGTTATGTGTAAGTAACTTAAAGTTAAGTATGTAACGTCATTCGTGTGGCGCCAATTTGTAGGATATCACACAAACTGTTGTGTGTGCAGTTTAGTAGGATATCATGCCAACGATTGTTTGAGGATAAGCTGATCCTTTATTGCATCAACGCTTTATCGCCAAAAGCAAAAGCAAAAGCAAAAAACAAACCAAAAAAACCCACTACAAGTGTAAAACCTTTTTTTTTTTTTGCATTTTGCAGTTTCCATACAGCTTTTGAAGCATTCAGCTTCTTTTTCCATTTCTCACTCACTGCTTTCTGCTTTCACAAAACTGTCACCAGTTCACACAGGTATATGGAGTTTGGCTAATAAGCTGTTAAGGTTGTAAGCTAACCATGGCTGCAATGCTCTACAGTCGCCTGTCATGGGCTGAGGAGGACAGATTTTTGGTGGAGTATCACTTTAAACTGGAATCATCTAACTCACCATGGACGCTTCGCTCGCCCAGCTGTTGGGTTACATAATGCTCTGTCTCTGTAAATGCATAACATCACCACTAACATCAAGCAAGTGCTCTAAAATAGATGTAGATGCCAAATTGATATGGTGTCTAATGTCACAGTAGGAGGGGCTTTTGCACCTTTTCTTCAGCTTTCCCTCTGGATATGAGTGGCCTAGTTTCCACATTTAACTTGTGAAATGTTTGTTATTTCTGTGACGGGATCTTCAAAGACGATATAGTGTCTTTCAGTCCCTATGAGAAGGATTTTCTATAGTGCCTATTAAGGGTGTTGGCATGTTGTTTGATGTGCTGGTTTTAAATTCTTAGTTTAGCTGAGACTTTGGAGTCCAAATGCATTAAGTTGTGTTGTGAATATCTATTAGTATCTTGTCCTATTAGCATTTAAAAGCACCCAGTTATGTCACTTTATTAAGGTTTGTCCCAGCTGAAGAGTCCAGGTGCCTTTGACTCAATATTTCTAGATGTTGTATAACCAGGATGACTGAGACTTTTCACAGACACTGCTACAGTAATTTGATGCACTGGTATGGTTGTAATTATGAAAAAAGAATCATTTAAGAGTAGTAGTTCCTGAGGGATTAGATTATTCACAAATACAAAGAACAATTTAAAAAAAGTACAGCTAAGCTATTAGGAATCCTACAGACTGTCTGTATTTGTTGACACACTTTCCATCTTTCACCACCAACAGTAGCATATATTGTATGATAATATACTTCTCTTTCCTGTAATGCTATGCACTTGGCTCCAAAGATGTGGATTGGTTTTTTGCTCTTGCATCTTTTCTAAAAAAATACCCATTTTTATGTTTTATACATTTGGTTGAAAAAGAGTGCTGCAGGGTGCGTAGGAGACACTTGTGCTGTGATGTGTTCATGTGCTTCAAGACTTGACATTTGGCAGATGAGCAGCAGCCATTGTAATAAAAGAGGTTACAGAATTCACATTATTCTTTTCATGACAGCCGTGTGTGCTTGCGCAATTTTATGGCTCTCATTTTCTAAGAAAAACACTGCTTTTGAATTCACTGATGTTTGGCAGCCAAGCCTCAGGTTTTGAATGTACACATCTTAATACCAGAACATGAACACATCACACTGCCATGCAGACACAGAGCAGCCTCCTTGGTTTTGTCTTTTGTCTTCTTTTCATATTTTAAACTTTGGAAATACAGCGTAACTCGTTATTACATTTAACTGTGGCTCTCCACCAGAATAACAGTGTCAAGAAACAAACATTAAGTTAACAAGGGTGTGAGTTTGTTTGCTTCAAAAGATGTGAGATTACCACAGCATGTAAACTCACACACAGATTAGCTTCATCTAAGCAATCAGAGCAGCCAGAGCACTTTTCAACTCAAATAAAGTGAACAGGATAAAACATGCAAAGGCGCCAGCATGAACTTTCAGTGTAAATGATGCATGGCTGAAGAAGCGGAAACAATGAGGTCATCACTCTGTAACCAGCAGACCTTTCTCTCAACAGACTGACTTATCAAACACAGGTGTATTAATAATTTAAATAATGGTTGCTTTCAATTTAGGTGTGTCAGTTTCTGAGAATTGTGGATGCTAGCTTCCTGGCACGCCAAAATGGAAAAGAAGCCTCAGTCGTGTTGTTAGTTACACCTTTGCTTAATCCCTGTTGATACATCAGAATGTCAGCACGTCACTGCAGGTGTAACCCCTGCTGCCTCTCCTGTAGCACGTCATGAGGGCTTATGACCTCCATCCCAGCATCCACCTGTAGACCAAGTTTCCCTGCGGGGAAAGCTTTCATCGCAACTCCCAAAATGTCTGCTGTGTTTACCTCAACAATTCCAGGCAGTGACAAGGTCAGAGCATATATAATATGTCAACTTTAATTTCTCAACTTTTTATTGTACTTCACATGTTGCTGTCCGTTTGTTCTAGATCAGAGATGTGTCTTATGTTGAAAGAAAACAAGAAGATTTATCATAAGGTACAATAATTTGAGAGAACACAACAGGAGCTCAGTTGAAGAGCAAACCAATGTCAAGGTCTTGTCCATGTGTCTTGTTTGTGTTGTGTTTGTGTTTAAGCGGTTGCCCTTATGTTTTGAGGCACAAGGCTTTTAGTAAATGCTCCCATGTTTCCGCACTGACGCTCTGTCTGTTCATTGGATAGTCAGTTGTTCCAAAAAAATTTTCCATGGAAATTGGGAGAGGGAGAGACATACACAAACATGAGATATAAACATACACACACACCTTTTTGCCACATTCCCTTTCATAACTCATGAACTGGTTATCATAGGGAGCCATCGTTGTATTAGAGACAAGTGTTTGTGAGGTTGCATGTATGCAAATTAATGAACACGTGGATGTATGCATGTAGTTGGCCACCGCTGTTGTGAATTTGCACTTGTTTCTTCCTGTAGACAAGTGAGATCTGGTTAGGAACAACCAACACGTTCTCATTCTAACTGGTCAACTGGTCGCTTTTTCAGTTGACTTCCACTTCTAAATATGACGCGCTAGGTATCCTCCTATGTCAGTTGTTACTTGATTTGTCATTTCAGAAAACCATTTCTGCTCCTTAGATACATACAATTGTTTCAAAATAAACCTACAATGTGGGTAAAACACTTCATTTTCACCTTTATCTTTTTGTGCAATAAAGGCATGTGATTAGGTTTAGAAAGAACATCATGGTTTGGCTCAGCACTCACACGGAAAGTGAATAATAGGCTCCCGAGTGAAAGTTCAAGGTTTTTTGGACCCATCTACCTCCCCTCCCATTTACCCTATAGTGAGTCTCAAGCTTTTTATAATACATTGTTGCTGGTGGTGTTCCAAACTGACGCCACCCCACAGTGTATCATACCACTGCGAAAGGTGCCTTTTTGTGTCTGTGTGTGTCAAAATCATTGACAAAGGGGCGGTATTTAACGAGTTGGGAGTGAGAATGAGGAGGAGAGAGACACAAAATGACATTAAAAAACTGAAACCTGTTAACATTCCTAGGTCATCAAATACTGATGCCTTGTCACACCCCATGGCCTCATATAGCAATGCACAGGGCATTCTTTAGTACATCTATGTGATGCACAGAAAAAAACAACATGTAGTTAATGCTGTTAAATGTTCTTAGCGAGGTTTAGGTTTAGATTAAAGATCATGTTTTTGCCTAAAATAAGCACATTCAGTACAACAATACTGACTTTTGCTTTCAAATGAAACACAAACTGCGGTCTCCTGGATGTAAGTCTGGTTTTGTTTGACCCATCCTCCCTCCCCACTCTCTAACCCTACGCAGCATTTCTCAATTTTTGCACTACGTCAGTTCCTTTCGGCGCCAAGCAATGCCGCAAATGGGTTTACATTGGAAAAAGCTGGTGCACCTCATAAAGATGCTTCGGTGTCGATGTCATACGCCAAGTCGTGACAAAGCAAATGAATGAATCAATGAAGTTTATACGCTTTGCAGGCTTAATTTGTAAATTAAGCAAACCTTACACAAGCTTACAAACAGCAGCTGGCAAAAACAAACAAACAAAACTAAAGCAGTAAAACACATTGTCTGGAGGTGCTTAAATTGCAGGAGCTATTATTGGCTCTAGGTGGCGCACAGTAACATTTCCAGTTCCAAACCACAACTGCTGTCATTTTCCTTGCCAGTAGGTTAAGTATGTCAAACTAATCTGGGCCATTTTGTTATTGCTTTGCATCAGTAACAGTGTTTTCAGATTGTATATAACTTAACTAAATAAATAACTAACTAACAAAGAAAGAAAGAAAAAATGGTCACAGATTATCAGCAGTTAGAGTTCACCTTGAACACCATTGGTGTTGAAACAAATTAGTTTCATATTAATCTTGCATGATGGCATAGAGCAAGCATTATTTTCTATATAAATAATTTACAGTAAAGGAAACAGGAAACAAAGCAGCCATAAACCTGCTATCTTCAGAGACCCTTCAATAATGAAAACGAGGTTTGTTGTTGGCAACAGTGACGCACATGACTGGGCCCCTGGCTCAGCAGAACAAGTGCCAGAAATTATACAATAAACTGCAGCATCATCATGTTTTATTTAGAAAAAAAAGCCAACTCATTTAATAGAACAACATTACAAAAGCTACCATACAATTAGTTAAATTGGTGGTTTTGTGAAAGGGCTCTACAACAAAGACTAGATATTAAATATATACATATACAGTAGAGTGCATTATCATCTTGAGTCTAGGCATCCCTCGGCTATTTGTAGACAACTGTGATAACAGGGAATACAGTTTGGTTGCTGCTTAAGTGTCCACAAATGAATAACACATTTTCCATCTATTAAAAGCCTTACCACTTTTGAAATGTTTAAACAATGGGTGGTCAGTGATGCCATTTCTTTTTTTTAATTAAAAAGAATAAGAGCCACTGGGCAGCAAACTGCACTTGTGAATAAATTTTAGCTTTCCATTATTTGTAATTCTTGTACTTGTACTTGACTCCTGAAATTATACTTATATTAATGCTTTAAACAAAAAGAAGTGGAAGTGATAAACGGCAAATTTGAGGAAATTAGTGATAAAATAAAATGTTCAAATGAATATAACTTTATCACTGTGGTAAAAATAGATATGTCACATTACAATGTATGAAAGTGTAAATTGTGTGTCTCATAGTCAGTGCATGAGAGTTGGCAGCCCTGCAATATTTTTTTCTGTCGCAAATTACGTGCACAGCATAGAGCTGAGAATTACACGCATTGCACAATTTGTGTGTGCCCTACCGAGCCCTTGAAAAAGTTAACATGCTAATATATCTTGTTTAATTATACAGATTATAAATATGATATATATATTAAAATGTTGTGGATATGAACTTTAATTACATACTGTTATTGTATTGTAATTTTTGCAAACGTTCTGCATTCGTCAACAGAAAATGTAACTCAGTGTACTGTACATTGATTCTATTTTATATATTTTCATTAGTGCAATTAGGCTGTGTCCTCAAGTAGGAGGGCAGATTGTTCTTTAGTAGCTCATCAACTTGTTTTACTTTTTAATCCTCATCGTTGTGGGAGTGCCTGAGAAACAAATGTTGTTGTTGATTTCCAGAGCCTGACTCACAATTATGCTTAAAACCACAGGCTGGATGTCAACAGAGAAAACAAGTGATGGCCAGCCATTAAAATGAAGCCATTTCACCACCCACTCATCTGTCACTTCCAAACTCTGTGACAGCATCCAAATTATGATGTGGTAAATATTCTGTTTAATAATGAGTTTTATAAAAAGCCTTCCCAATTCCTGGACATCATCAGATGCTGATTTTAATCTTAGTTCGGCTGAGTTTATGAGATAATTACTTGCTTGATATGAGCCATAAATGTTTATTCTCCAATAAAAAAGTTAAAAAAAAAAGAAAGAAGGAAAGAGTAAACAATGTTTGTAATATATTTCTGCCCTGGCACTACACCTAAATATTCTTCCTGTTGGATCAGATGAAAATCTTATCTTTTATTTTTTTTCAGACCATAACGTTGGCCATGCATTAATTGACACATAACAACAGTGACAGCAAATTCATGACTTTGAATATATTTATAGCGAAATATAACATTTTGTTGTCTTTTATCTGTTCTTAGTACCATCTTTACCTCTCAGTGTGTCAAGTGCAATGCTGTATGAAGTAAGTATAGATAAAGCTGACAAAATTTGAACACAACTGTTATAATGGCAAAAGCTTGGAAACAGGTTAAAACAATACTGTAACTGAGCTATCCTTTAACTCCCTGGGTTACGCTCTATTACCTGTTTAACAAGTCTCATTAAGGTTAACAGGGCAAGAAAGTGGGGGAAGGGAAAGATTGGTCCATTGCCTAGCGGTCAAGGACGATGACGACATAGCCCCTGCATGATGCCATAGTCTCAGTCGGTGAAGCGAAAGGTGATTTAATGCCTGAGTCAAGTATCCAGCAGCGTGAGCAGGAAGCATGATGACTACTGGTGCTTTAGAGGAAAAATAAATAAAAAAATGTAAAAAATAAAAAATGAAATAGAGCAGAAATGTTCAGATGCATGCAAAGCCATGCCTGATCACATTACGGAGCTTGGCGGTTTGTCCGAGTTTTAAAAAGACAATTGTGTGCACAAGACTAAATGCTCTTAATCAATCTGTGTTTCATTTACTGATGCAAAGTATGATGATAACCAATAAAGTAACATGTATAATACATTGTATTTAAAATGAGTGGATTGTAATTTGTCTTTGAACAAAGGCCAATAAACAATACAGTTTAGGCATATAAACAATACTTGATTTAGCCAGTACCTCACAGGACACACATTAGAACAGCATATTAACAGCTAGCTGTGGTCCATCATGCTGTAAAGGTTTCTGTATCCACCTCATTATAATTATGAATGACAAGCGGTTTGATGTTCCATACAAGGTTTTTCTAAAAATGACAAAACACTAGCTTTGAATATCATAAATTGAATGTTTTTGAAAATGCCTTTGTGTGACACATGGACGTCACAATCTGATGTTATCTCATCTTGATTGCTGAAGTTGAAGATGCTGCATTTTCCTCTGCAGCTTTGAATACAGACTCATGCCGGGAAACAAGAGCTTTGTGGAACTTTACAGACACACCTGGTCATGTCTGCCTCCTTAATGTAACTAGCCTGGAGCGCTTTTCAGGACTGCTTGGCCTTTACCCAAAACACAGACCAGCAGTGTGGGTAGCTACACTTCATTCATTTTGAAATAAACAATATCAGAGACGTAACCTTGAAGTAGCAACAGTGAAAATGCGGGCCGCAGTGACTACAGAGAAACATTTGTAAGGCGGCTGTAGTGTGATCAGTTTTCAGTGCGTCAGCTGAAGTTACAAATACTTCAAAATGTGTAGAAATTTGAACTGCAGTTGTAGCCGTGATGAAACAAACAATCACCACCCTCCTCAAAAACATTTCTCAGCAGGTATGAAATCCTGGAAATAATAAAATCTACCTTAAAAGTTGTACTAACTTTGAAGTGAAATGCATTGATATTATTTATGTCTCACTTAGAGAGTGTATGATCTGTTAGTATAGGTAGTCTCTCTTTCTTTCCATCCATTACAATATTATCTTTTGCAATCTGTCCCACTTACAGGTACTCACTCCTGCCCCTCCTCTTTTTAAGCAATTCATCTTTCCATGTGAGCCTCCTCTCTCTTTCCATCCATTTATCCATCATTCCATCCCTCCCACTCAGCTTGCTTCCTGCGTCCAACATTTCATCAATCTCTGTCTCTCCCTGTCCATCCACCCATCAACCATCTGTCCTGCCATTCCACCTTTCTCCGTCTCTTCACCCCATCCCTTTATCATCCCCCCCAACGCTTCGTACCTGTGGCCTCCACCATGCCCTCGAGGATAACCACGATTTCGAACTCTTCCTTCTCCATCTGTGCCAGTGTCATCTCCCAGAAGGGACTCTTCTCATTGATCTCATGAGAGATGATAAGAGGCGACACCAGGAACAGCCGGTCGTCTCCTGTGTCAAAGCCGATGTTGATGTCAGTCTGGTTGAGCGGGATGAACTCCCCCTCCTTGGTCTGCTGCGAGCGGATCAGCTTCGCTCTGATCGATGCCTCCACGATGTGAGAGTTCCTCAGGTCCCCCACCCGAAACATCAGGCACATCTTGTTGTCTCGCACCGATATGACAGCATTGTGCGAGAACATGAGGGTCTCGGCGCGGTTCTTTGGCTGTGAGATCTTGACAAACATGCAGCCCACCATCATGGCGTTAACAATGGAACCCAAGATGGCCTGCACCAAAAGCAGTATGATACCCTCAGGGCATTTCTCTGTGATTACACGATAACCATACCCAATGGTGGTCTCTGTTTCAATGGAGAAGAGGAAGGCTGACACAAAACTGTTGAGGTTCTCCACACAGGGGGTCCAGCCCTCCTCGTCGGCATGCACCAGATCTCCACGGATGAGCGCTATCAGCCACCACAGAAAGCCAAAGAAAAGCCAGTTGACTACATAGACCAAGGTAAAAATAAAGAGACTAAGACGCCAGCGTAGGTCCACCAGCGTAGTGAACAAGTCACTGAGGTATCGGTAGGTCTCTTGCACATTTCCATGATGAACGTTGCACTTGCCATCCTTCTGCACGTATCGCTGACGTGGCTTCTTCGCCGGGTCAGAAATCAAATGGGTTCGCTCTGTCGAGATTTGGGCCTCCCGTAAGTGTTTAGGAAGCTTCTTCACCTAGAGGGAAGATAAACAGAGATAGAGAGGCAAAATGAGGGGAAGAAAGAGAGTGGAAAGAGCATGCAAGCAAAGACAGAAAGAAAGAGGACGGAAGAACAGTAGCAATTTAAGGATTTCTCCACATGGGTGTATTTTACAGTAGCCACTTTGATTTCTTTTCATTAATATTTTCTCTAAAGCTGTATTGAGTTTGTACTGGAGGATGTAGGTGTTAACCTTTTTAATGAGATTTTCTTCCAGCCTCTCCAAAAAACCACACTGCTCTGTGCTGCTGGCGGGGAGGCAAATAAAATTACGAGCCGTTATAAAGTCACTGCTCTGTGCTGCTCCACAGTGACATTGTAGGTGTCACTGTATGCACACATATACAGGGAGAAAGAGAGAGTAAGGACACAACAAGAACACAAGGACGCCCAGGTCTTTGTCTATGTTGGCTCGGCTCCAGCGAGGCGATCTGGCTCCACAGCTGTGCCCTGCCTCCCTCCCTGTCCCCTGTGTTCCCTCCCCTCACACCCTATGGGACATTGGCAGGCCTGGATAGGAACAGATCCTCCAATCCTTCCCCAACAGACCCTTATGGCATCCTCAAAAAGAGTGGCATATGCCTAGGCACACATATTGCACTTATCTAGAAACTGGCTTTCATGCACATACATTCAGGACTCTAATATTGTAGAATGTTTACAGTTATGAAAGCACAAAAACTGCAACACAGCCCAGCACTGTAGTCCTGCAGAGGGCAGTTGCTTGTCCCTCTTTTTGGTACACAGGCATATATACAAACAGAAAGACACAAATACAGGAGGACAAAGTTGCAAAGCACCTTTCAAACAGACCAAGGACATTTTGGCAGCACACTGACACTTTCCAACACGAGTTGTTAATGGAAATATGTTATTTTGAGGCAAGAAAACAGCTCTCGTGCCCTCTGCATTTCTCGCCTCTGAGAGGACACCTGGGATCTATCTCTCTGTAGAGTCATGCTCACATCACTAGAGAAAAAAAAGTTAGGTCCTATTGTTGTTACGCCGTCTGCTCTTCTGCTCTATCGCCAAGACGATCACTCTCACAGTTGAGCTGGGGAAGGACATAATCTAAGGCACTACAATATCCTTGCAGTGCCTTCGATTGCAGAGCCCTGGATAATAAAATCTGTCAGACAGCTTATTCAGGAGGCTTTTCTTGGAGATGTCAGGTGCTGTTTCACTGCTGTCCTGTGTACACGCTCGGTCAAGCCTGCATGTGCAGTATTGAGTTTTCATGTATTGATTTGAAGTGATCCCAGTTTAAGGAACGTTTTGACAAAGAAGAATTGAAAGACGATGCTTATTGACCGGCATCGCAATTAGTAGCTTGATGACGATGCATTCACTAAATGTCAATGGGCTTCCTTGTTACCAACTATGCTCAGACATATTGGATCAAGTATAGATTTAGAACACAGTCAGTCCACCATTTTTGAAGAGTGAAACTTTCCATAGACATGATCAGTTAATGTACACAGTTGGTTGTTTTTTTAAGTTGTGTTTAATCTTTACTTCACAGCTTTTAAAGG
This sequence comes from Chaetodon striatus, assembly GCA_029783705.1. NCBI lineage: Eukaryota > Metazoa > Chordata > Actinopteri > Chaetodontiformes > Chaetodontidae > Chaetodon > Chaetodon striatus. The sequence goes on from JAPZEB010000024.1 coordinate 8,965,918, forward strand.
AAATACAGCTTAAACAGGCCCATTCATTTTGGGAGGCTAATTGAGTGATAGATGAAGCTGTCACCACCAATGCCGCCCAATCTTTGGCCTTTGTAGTCAATATGGTCTGTGGGGGTGATGGTCGATAAACAAATTAATTATTTCTCTGTGTGTGGCAGTGGTAAGTGGTGGGTGTTTTCTCTCATTGAGCCTTTCTAGCTGCGCTCGGGTAGGCAGTGTAAGTTCCAATCAGCTGGGGAATCAGGACAGATACCCAGTGCAACTCCACCATCCTTTATTGGGAGTGACTAGGGTGTCTTTTTCTTGTCTCTCTATCGCCGCTGGCAAGTAAACTGAGCTATATATTTATGTGAACTAAAGAAAGAGGTTTGATTTGTGGGCCTTGATCTATAATCTGTTCTGCTTATCCAATATATAAAGTATGTGTAGAGCATATCTCCTGTATATCAAACAGCCTTTTTATTCTCCTTGGTACCCCATTCTTGAAAGCAATCAGTCTGGTTTTCATTCTCACACACATTGCTCTGTCCCTACCAATCATTCTATATCTTTTCCATCTCTTTTTCATCCTCTGCTCTCTACTATAGTCGCCATCACCATGCCGCCTCTTTCTCTCACATCATCTCTCTCTTGTGTCACACTTTCTCTCCCCACTGTAGAAACACCTTCACGATCACTACAGTGTTTGACCAGTATTGGCTGTGCATTTTACCTGTGCAGGTGTGACTCCTATCTCCATGTTGTGGTCCATTAGGACTCGAGAATCTCCTGCCATCCTCAGCTGAAGCACAACACCTGCAAGACATGAGGAAGTACAATAGTCAATTGAATTTAGGCTCTAAAACACACATTCTTAAAGTATTTTAGGCGTTTTGTTGTCATGTGCAGCAGCACACAGAGCATCGATTCACTCATCATTATTTAAAATGAACATTTCAACAGAGAATAAAGGTCAAAGCTACAGAGCACTTACACAAGCTTTATCCATTAGTGCTTTCAACCTTTCAACCCTAAGCTATATGAATTACACATACATTATGTCTCGCTAACAATGTAGTGTTGATATATAGTGTAACCCCCAGGCACATTCATTTCTACCTGCCATGAAATTGCTCCAATTTATCAATATGTCAATATTAGCCGGCCAGTGTGATTAGAGCCCACAGAAACCCATGAGAACAGTTTGAACTATAAGCTTTGGTCAAATCTAGCTAAAAGGTCAAATCCTCAACAGAGTGAGATGTTTGCATTTCTATTTACGTTATGAATGTTATGTAGCAATGTTTTTTTGGTCTTAGTGTTGTATTATGTGCCCTGTCTGTGCTAAATGTGTGCATCTCACTGTTAAACAACCAGTTGCCCCACTGGGGACAAATAAAGTTATCGACTCATTGATTCTATGAGTTGTACTATTTTGTCTGGAAGGTTTTTGTTAAACAGATACAGATACAATATACACTGTAGAGGTAAGTTGGTGGAAGCTGTTGTTGCTGCTATGACATCTCAGTTGTAAACTCAAGGAATAGTATAGTGTATGGGAAGAATTGATTTCCTGTTTTAACTACTTTTGGACAATTTTTATTAGAATCATGTGAAATCAAATGCAAAAATCACAAAACTCTGCTCAGTGAGATAAAATTCCACTTTTACACTCACATATTGTTCTGTTTTCTGCAATTTATGAAAAATGCCACAAAATCAACGCAAAAAAAAATTAAAAATTATGAGCTCATAAATGCTAATCATATAGATGGATATACTGTTCAGTCTTAAGATTAATGGGAGCTGGGGCAACAACACTGCTCTCTTACATTTATAATGTGATGGACTGTCAAATGATTTGATTATATACCATATTCACAGTGTATTCTATTTTCATCCATCAAAAGGGACCATTGCCAAATGTCATCAATCCAACTTTAATGCTTTTACTATCAGTGAAACAGTGTTAAGTTCAACTCTCCCAACACAGCAATGGTGGTGTTACTCGAGAACGTTTCACATAAATCAGCAGGCCTAAATTACATTTTTTATCAATATAATCAGACAATATCTTCTGCCAGCCTAGCAGCATGACAATAACAGGTCAGTCAGCCCATTGGTCTCTCCACTTTTTTCCACATTGGAATATCTCGGCAACTATTACATGAATTGCAAAGAGATATCCTACAGAGGTTCATAGTCCCCAGAGGATGACTCCTATCGACTCTGCTGATCCCCTGACTTTCCCTCTCGCACCATCATTAGCTTGACATTTAGTGGAGCACACTGGAATATCTCAACAACTTTTGTATGGATTGCCATTACATTTGTTACACTCATGCTCCTTAGATGATCATCTGTAAAATCCCAATCCCCTGTGATTTCATGTAGTACCATTATTAGGTCAAAATTTCTGTTTATCTAACACTTGGATTCAAACCCTCAAAAGGAATTACATTTCTGTCAGCCTGAGCTGTACTATGTGTTGAGTGAGGAAATGTTAGCAACACAGATGGTGAACACGCTAAGCATTGTGCCTGCTAAGCATCACCATGCTGGCATTGCCATTATGAGCATGTTAGAATGCTAATGTTAGCATTTAGCTCAAAGCACCACCATGCTTAAGCACAGCCTCGTAAAACCGATAGCATGACTGTAGACCATATTTATCTTGTTTTCCCAACAGTATACACAGTCGTAATAAAATATCTGCTTGTAGCAGCTGAAAAATATTCTTTATGGATAATGTTTAAGCATTCACAGCAAGACAGTTTCTGCCTAAAGCTATCCACAGATGGGTCTGATAATATGATTACTTATGGGCTACAAAAAAGTAGCACTTCTAGGAAGCCAAATAAATCAGTTATGGCCAATTGTGGCATATTCTTGAATGCAGCACTTGAACTAATATAATGACCGGTAGATGAATTTGCAGCTTACCCTGTAAAAATACACCCATACTGAGTAAAATATTAACTCATAAATGTTAAAATGTTTCATACTTGAAGTTCAAAATCACAGCAAAATGTCAATGATGAAAAAAAAGTCATTTTAAAAGCCAGAAGAACTGGTTCCATCTGGCAGTACCTCATCAAGTGAAGTACATGATTACAACGCAGCCTGGTCTCTCTCCCAGAGCTTCCAAATATGCCACTTGGGCAGTGTCCTCGAGGTCACTATGAGGACGCCAGAAGCACCCTTTAGCATCTGTATGAGACACACCATGCTTTCATCCAACTCCAGTGTAAACCCATATGTGACATCATTAGACCCTAACCCAAAGCAGTGGATGTAATGGACAGAGCACAAAAGTCTGGGTTCAACAAGCACAGGACTTTAACCTAAGAGCAGTGTTTGTGTCCAAGGTGAAACTAAAAGTCAAGTTATTCTAATGACAACGTAAGTGTAGCATGCAACGCTGGTGACATAAAGTGACATTATATACTTATTTTAAGCCAAATCATAATGCTTTTTATGACCCTAACCACAGACTTTTGTTGCCTAAACCTAAGGGAGTAAACCTTAAAAATTAAGTGTTTTAACTCTGTTGTAAGCTTATTTTGAAAAAGACTGTAAACATG
>JAPZEB010000024.1:9013727-9024142 GCA_029783705.1 Chaetodon striatus
CATGAATTCAGCCGTGCTTTTGCTCTCTCTGGATCCAAAGGGAAACTTAATGAATAATGAACAGAGCAGTGAAAGGGTGCTGGTGGGGGTGGGGGGTGTACGTGAAGTGCTTAATTTCAGGCATTCAGGTCATTTTGGTGCCTAAATTTGTGCCCTGTCTGTATTAATTCATGGTAGAAATATCTCTAATTTTATTAAAATGAAAGATCTCTGCTACTTTAATGTGGTAGGGGTGGGGGGCACATGTTCGAAATATTGGGGGTCGTGTCCCCTCCATCCTCCTGAGATCTACACCTACAGGCAAAAACAAATCTTTCAAAACGAAGTGATTAATTTTGATCATTTTCACCTCAGAATTCTTAAAAAAGTCACCCAATTGGAGATGCAGGCTTTCCACAGCTAGAAGCCATTCATCGGCTGTGATCACAGGACAAGACTAGAGACACAGTCAGTGTTACAGGAGCCCATAATAGAAGTCACCTCTTGTGAAAGGGAAATACTGTTGAAGGGAGTGACCCTGTATTCCTGCCAGTCCAAATACCTGGCCCTGAGAACCAGGAAGACCGGGGTCGGGGGTGACTGAGCAGAATCTTATCTGGCCTGCCCATTGGTCTATTGGTATTAAAGCCAGGGCGAGAACAAGTACGCGGCCTGCTAACGCTCACCACTGAGGCAGATAGAGAGAGGCAGAGGGCATTCTCGGACACTTATCAGACTTTGTGTTTCCTCTCCTCCTGCCTTGATAGGGCCCCTCATCCTGTGAGCACAGCTATCACTGTTATTGCAGTCCTTTCTCCCGTCTCTGGTGGTGACACCGTATAGCCGATGTAAAGGATGTGTAACTTTTTTTTTTGATACAGATGCACACTGCAGCCTTCGCCTTGCTGGTGTTGTGTCAGCACAAAATAATGTTTGTAGAGTGAAAAGGTATCCAGAGGAAAGAGGCAGTCATCCAGAGCTGCAGTGGGCGTTGTTCTTAGAAACTCAGCTTTGCTTTTGCGCAGATTCTACTGGTGCAACATTACCAACACTGCAACAGGTCTCATTTGACTCCTGTATTTACACTCTACTACAGATTTCTTGATGTAAACAGCAACTGAACAAGCAAATTTGATGCGGTACCAATAAGGTGCTTGTGAGAAACAATAAATAAGCAGCTCACATGGTATGTTTCTTAACCAAATTTCATAAATGTATAGTGACATTTATCACATAAAAACTGTGTAACTACTAAAGATGGTTTTTATAGCGCAAAATGTCTAAAAGGACAAAATGAAAAGAGGTGGCAAGTTCAATACAATGACAAAAGTCCACCCAGCATACACTATAAAGCCACTCTACTCAGAAGTGACCCACACACACACACTTCTTTCCACTCCAGTCTGGTCTGAAGTAGCCAATCAAGCTCTTCTGCCACGTCTACCGTGCACGTACTTGCTTCAGCACCTGTCCCTGATGTCCATCTCTCTAACAAACAACCTCATTCACACGTCTTACATCCCACTTCTTTCCCACAATCACCACATTCTCTATCTGTTCTCGCCCCTGCTGCCGCTTTTGTCTTGTTGTTAATACGCCTCTATTCTGACACCACCCCTCTGAGTTACTATGTGTCGTCACAGCGTTCAGGTAGCGGTTCTGAATAGCACGGCCTGCTGTAGCAGCTTGGCTCATATTATATCAACAACACAAAAGGTGCACCTGCACAGAGCTTTGTCAGAGGCACTCAGTGACTGCATGTGCTTTGGATTTGTGTGTGTGCTCTGTGTGTATCTGCTCGTCTGAAGCTGGCAGGTACTGTGACGCAGAGTCTACCATTTTATGGTTTTATTTTCTTGTCTGTTTTCCTTTGTTTTTACCTTCCATTCTTATCTTTATCTTGGAGTAATGTTTTGTTGCTCCCTTAAACTGTTACGTCAACCCAAATAAAAACACACATACACAGAAAGACATTAGGATAAAGCATGGAGAACTTTAAACAAGTGTCCCTACCCTCTTTGGCAGCCAGGCGTGGGGATGGGTCTGTGTGAGATGGTGTGTTGTAGGATAATGATGAGCTACCTGTAATAAAATGAGACAAAAGAGAGCATAGTAAGATATAACAATCTCATCCGACAGTCCTGTAATGCATGAACACAATTATTACACCCAAACATAGCATATAGAAACCTGGATAAGAGGTATGCTCGTTTTTATAGATTGCATCCAGCACGCGTTATATCTTACAGCACTTACAAGGATCAGCGTCAGTGTTAGGGTTCATATTAGTGTTTTGTTTAGAATGAGAGAGCTGGCAGAATATTTACAGATGTGACTTTGTGTATTAATCATGATAAATTAGTTGTAATTGTAATTCAGAGTAACCCTAGTGTAACCCTACCCTGGAGTATGTGACCAAACTCAAAGGATGTAACAGTAGCCACCAGGTGGCAGTAGAGGGCTCAGCTCAATTACTCTGAAGCAGCACAACAGAGCCCTTTTCATTTCTTGAATTGTATTCCTGTTTTGTCCTAAAAAAAATCTCAGAAGGAAAATAATTCATGACATATAAATCTAGTCTGAAATAAACTTAAGTCAGCACACGGTCAGTCCTTTAAATGTAAGGGGGAAAAAAACCCTGTAGCCTGTCAGCATTTTAACTGCAAACCCAACTCCTGAATAATAAAGTCAGAGAGGCAAGAGTCTGCATATGGCCGCCTATTCATTTCACCTTATGGAGCAGAACTCTGTGCTGCATTCCTCCACTTACACAGGCACCCTGGGCGGCACCAAAATGCTCTCTTAATTTTAGCTGCCCCCAGGCATAAATCAGCGAGTGGAAAAACAGAGCCAAAAATGCACAGAGAAAACACAAGAGTGGCTACTGCACGGGGAGTGTTAAGATTTAGCGCTAAGATGGCTGTGGAGAGCTGCTGAGTAAGGAAGATACGTTTTCTGAATGAGGCAAAACAACTAAAAAAAACACCAAAGCAGAATTAAATTTGTGATGTGCTTTTCTTAAGATTGGATGCAAGATCTCTACCTAACTGGCTGTGCTGCTAGTGTAGGGGTTGGGGGGGATGAAGGGGCCCATGGTGGCAGACTAGGGGTCTGTTTTTTTAGGGGGTGGCTGGGGGGGAAGAGTGGGGTGCTCCACAAATGTATTCTAACCTCCCAACACCCCACCCCTCCTGGTTCTACCTACTCCACGGCACCCCCAAGGCTCTGGGTCTAGTTTAGAAACCTGGGGGCCTCAGAACAGGGGAGCCATTGTATGAGGCAGGGTCCCTGCACAGCAATCAAACGCAGCTCCCCGTACAAAAATAATTCCACACGCAGAGTGTAAGCGCACGGGGGCAAGCGAGCCACCAAACGCTTTGGAATGAGGGAGAAAGTGTAAGAGAAAGATGAACAGACAGACAGAAAAAGATGGAGAAGGAGAGCAGGGAGGAGGAAGGGGCTGTTAACCCTTTTCCTGCTGTGTGCCACATATGTGGGCTGACCCAGACAGGCAAACAGGCAGCATTGCTGAGAAAACCTCAAACCATCCCACAGAGAAATTCAGGGCTGCTGTACGACAGAGAGTGAGAGTTAGTGAGGGAGCAGCGGAGAGAGGGAGAGACACCACAGCTGACAGTTTCGTGGAGGGAGTCTTGGCTCTGGTGCCTATTTATTTGGACGGCTTCTTCCTCTTGCAGAAAACAAACATGTCCCGGTAATCTGACAGCACAGTGGGAGGACTGGCCAGTGTTCAGTCTTTAAGACCCTCACTTTCTCTCTCCCTCTTTAGTCACATCTGCTCAGAGTCTGTTAGATTACATAACCTCCACAAACAATTTTCTTTTCTCCCCTTCCTATGACTGATGGCTATTTCAAAAGGCCCTGTCCTCCAGTTTTTGCACACCCATAATAGTGAGATTTTTAAGGGCTTGTTCAGCATTGTGATTGACCTCCATCGGGCCCCTGTTGTTTATTCTGCAGAGCTATATGATACCATTGCCTCAAACATGTGGTCTGGGCTTTGTCAACAAACTGAGGGTCCCAGTCACACAGTTTCGGGCATATTGCCACCTTAAAGGGGGGCAAATGGGCTCCAGCCAACAGCAAGTCATCCTTTTAGCTGTATAGGATAAAGCTGCACTTAGCAGCACCACCGCCCGCCTTTCATAGCGCCCGAGCAATATTTCCAACAAGTCATCCAAACCAAAGAAGATTATTTGTCACTGCCTTCCAACACAACCCATGAGCTTTTAGCTGACGCCCCTGCTGTCAAAGCGACATTGTTTGTTAGCAGCGTTGGGGAAGTTACTTAAAAATTGAATTGATTATTTGTTTTGAATTTACACTAATTTACGAATTACTCAAATAAGAACATCTTTGCCCGAGTGAAACAAACGTTTAAACCCAGTATTTCCACAGTCTGTGTCCAGCTTTTCAGCAGCTTGTTGTCTTATTTACTATATAAGCTGTGAGCTTCATCTACAAGCGCAGTCTATGGACATTGATTTAAAGATTGATTACCCTCAGTAGTGGAGGGCATACACAGGTATATGGGGTATACCCACCTCTTTTTTATTGCGATTTACAGTAAACCTATAAACCAAAAAGCCATTGGAATATATTTGATGATATGCCCATTTCTTCCTCTATAACCTACCCATCAGCCTAGTAGTACATACACCTCATCAGCTACCACTAAGCCACTGATTACCCTATAGGAGAAGATGCTCACACCCCGGGCAGACAGTAAAAAGTTGTGAGATCACAGAAAACCTTTAAGATGCAAGCTGCTAATGGGTTGAAAAAAAAAAGGTGGCTGAGCCATGAAGAAACATATGGAGCACCAAGGCTGCAAATGGGAAAAACTCCGAACAAAACTAGCTAAATGTGGGCTCACCACCCCCATGTTAGCAGGCCAGCTACAAAGGCCACCTCCAGTTCTTGTGCCAAGCTAACATATCAAGTCAGCTCAGAGGGGATCAAACTGGTATCAATCCCTCAATAAACACCCAATAAGACAGCGAACAAACCGACCCACAAAATGCCAAAGTATCAAAGTGTTACTGAGATTAGAACCAGAATTTAAATTTAAATTTCTTGCACAACTCCTTACATTGCTAAGACACATTACCTAGTAATGCATATCAGGCAAATACTTTTTGTCAGTGGTTTTCTGATCACTAATGACATTACAAAAATGTTTAATTTGACTTTTTTCTAATCTGCCACCGCCATAGTTAAAGTTCGGTTTTGTTTAGGCACAAAACTTGGGTGAGGTCAAGGAAAGGCTTTACTTTGTTTCATTGCTGGTCTTTGACTGGATGCTACATACTCTTCTCACACCATGACCTTCATTTTGCCTTTGCCTTGTTACATAAAGGGTACACTACTTCCTGCGTTAGCGCTGAATGTTGGCATTGGACATAAATCTTGCGGTGCAGAGCAGTCCAATACGAATGTTAATTCTTCTCATTCTTCCTTGCCCGCATCAGAAAACGTCAGTATGAATTGTTTGTTTCTGTTCCTAAAATGACAGAACAAAGTCAAGTGATGAAGTTATAGCTCAACAAAGCCTTTTAGTGGGGAGGCTGTGGTGGAGGGTCGATCAACAACGTGTGTGAACTTAACATGGAGGTTACTGATCACATGCCAACCCCTACCAATGGTCAACGTTGTTTTTGATGATCTAATAAGGACCATAATTAAAACCTCCCTAACCCTGACCAAGGGTTTTTATTGTCTAACCTTCTGCTCAGGAAAGTCCCAGAAATAGTTATTTGAAGAATGAAAAAAGAGGCCAAACCCTGCTGCCTTTCCCACCTCCACAAATAAGACTGATCGCTGCATGAAGTGGGTGTGAGTTTCATATTCTTACTTTCATAAAGTTACACAAATGTTTGGATGCAGCACCCCAAGATCCGACATCTGAATGGTGTGTGGAGAGAATTTTCACAAAAACTTAAGGCTTAGTGTAAAACAACAAGATCTCATCTCTATGTCTCATATTTTGACATTTGGGCAGAAGTCCCCAGCATTGCTATAATGATGCCAGGGGCTTTATCTCTCTTGTTATATCTTGATGCAGGTGGTCAGCTGATCTTGACTCAGTAGTACATGACTCACAAGGGGTCGGCGGTTAGATTTAGGCAACAAAACTACTTGGTTAGTGATGGGAGAAGATCATTGCTGACTTTCGTGAGTTGACTCTTGTGACTCACGATTGATGAGAGAAAATAAATCAGTGTTTACTTTTCGTTTCACACCAGTCCACTGGGTTAGAGCCCCTTGTCGGGCCCATCCACATCCTTCCCCACTTGCCCAAAGTGGACTTTTGTTCTCTTAAGTCTACGTCCGCTTCTCTGAATGTGTAATAATGTCAGTGGAGTTAGTTAAAAGCACTCTGCGTCTCATACAGACGCTACATGGTGCGTCATTATGGTGACACAGGGCGGTGTATTTTGATGCCGTGGGAGTGAGAACAGGCTTACTGACTGAAATCCAACATTTTGCAGAATTGCCCCATATCAACATTCTTAACTAGCGACTGGGTTGCGAGTGCAGTTATTATGCACCTCTAAGCAGCTACAGAATCTTCAATTACAGCTGAGCTCATCTCAGTGTTTACATGAATAGCAACAGCTTATTATCCACCTCCACTTATGCTAATGTGATATGTACATAAATTCCTGTAGTGCTAAGTGCCTGAACCCCAGCAGTCACATAAGCAGCCACAGACTGCTCTGTAATGGTGGCTAACAGCAGACAGCTAACAGTAAAGGGCGCAGAGCCAGACTGTTGAGCCCCTGTGCACCAGTGATAATCTGCCAATAGAAGGAACTAATGCAAGGGGAGCTCAATAAAAATGTTGTGAGGGGAGAAAAGCGAGAGGGAGACAGAGAGAGAGAGAGAGAGCGAGCTCTCCAGACCTCCTTTTTCCCTACTCAGCCTTCGAGCCCAGATGTTTATGGTCTGTATAAACTATTGAGGGCTCGAGAATGTCCCCCACTCTGGAGCGAGCAGCAGCAGTGCAGAAGCCCAGACTTATCACTCTCTCTCCCTCTCTCTTTCCCTGTCTTGACTCCCTCACTGTAAATCCATCCAGACACACAAGCAACGGCGACAGCTGGGAAACAGAACTATTGCTATTCTCCAACGACACTCAATCATGACTGGCTCTGACCGTTTCCACGCACTTTTAAAAAGTAGTTCACCCCCCCCTCCGACTTCTTTTTTCAGCCTCACACTCGCTGTCTTTAATTGTTTCTCTTGCTCACACCCTCTTGCCCATGTCCTCAAATAACTACTGTAAAATCTATCAGGCAGGGATATATGTCCTCGTCAACTTTCTACTATTATGTTTCTTTCGATTCACAGCAGACATGCTCTCAGTTCTCTGCGCTCTTTCCCTCCTAACTCCCCTTTCATTTTTTCCTGTCTCTTCTCACATCTCTGTGTGTCGGAGGATACAGCCTCTCGTTGTCTGAGGTTTCTTGCTCCGCTCCGTTTCCAGCACATGTGGTATCAAACCGACCTACATGGGTGCGATAAAGCAAACAGTCCGCGGTCCCTCCCTGACAGACTAATTTGAACAAATTCTCAAATTGCACCCCAAATTGAAAGCACATTGGGGTGCGGGCGGCCATTACTTATAAAAATCTGGATAAGTGACCAACAATGAGGCCAAAATAATGCATGGGCAACTACCCTTGTTACTGCAAACAGCTGGGTAGCCAGACAGATGTTCAGATTGTGCCCGCGGTTGCACCATTGTGGGTGTCTGAGTGATATTTCTGCGCATGACGTGGCAGGAATGTTTTGTTATGGTATGGCTGTAGGGTGGGGAAGTGTGTCCCTGCCCCATGCCGAGTGTACGTACAGGGCTTAATGACTCTGAGGAATGTTAATCAGAGGTTCAATAAACAGAACCAAGCGCACACATGATGCACACAGATGTGTATGAAATGATTGCAGTAGCCCCTTGGACCATCTCTTTTTTTGGAGAAGAATGGGGGGTAATAAGAGTGGTGAATGGGGTTGGAGGAAGACATCACATGACCTGTAATCACTAATACTTCCAGGGCTTGGCTCAGTCTTTCCCTTCCTCTCTCTTTTTCTGTATTCTGGAAGCTCGGCTCAGCTCCAACTCTCGTGAGTGAAGCCAGAGGTCTATTTTCTGGACGGGGTTACTCTTCGTCTATGATTGTGTTTGTTTGTGCTGCGGGGGGAAAAGAAAGAGCGGCTTTAGTTTCCAAATCATCAACCCTGCAGGGTCTGCATAAAGCCTCAACCTTCTTCCTCCTCCTTCTCAGTCTTCCTTAGACGTTCATTTACTAACATGGTTCCTCTTGCCCTTAGGCTCCCAGTGTCAATAACATATACTGCTCGCTTCTCAGAGAGCTGAAACAGGTCAGTCAGTCCAGGCACGGGACGGTAGCATTCATCTTTTTGATTGTCGGGAACGGATCCAAAGCAATTTCAACTGGCAAGTGGAGAGGATTCCCGAGACATCTCCTCTGTCTCCAAAACACACAAGGTCTAAATCAAAAAAAGGGCAGCAATGGGCAGAGTCGCGGTGCAGCACGCCTAAGCCGTGGCTAAGTCGCGCAGCCAGTGGCCATAATGAAAACTGCTCTGCGGAGTGTGCCCAGTGGCGGTCAGACAGATCCACCCGCTGCAGCGCTGCACAATGAGGCTGTTATACTCATGACAAGCATCTCTCTCTGCCCAGACGCCGTGCACAGAGAAAACTGTTGACACCCACAAAATACAGTTCCCATTACATCACGCGGAGGCCCATCGCAATTTTTTGGGAGTAATGTTAAATTTAGTTGAGCCATCAGTCACTCCACCCAACGTGGTGTCATGATATTCTGCAGCCGCAGCAGAAGCAGCTCTAACTATTTTAAAGTACAGAATGCAAAGAATTCAAAAAAGGGACAAACTGTTCTCCAAATGCACAACAATCACATTGCTCCTGATCCGCTGTTCCTTACAGTAAACAGCAGACGTACCTATTGTCTGAACCAGACGCTCACTGTGTATTCAGAGCAGCAGCGATGCCAGATGTTACATCTTATATCAAAATGTAATTTGCATACTGTCTCAGAAAACTGGCTTTGTTTCCCCGCCGAAACATATGAAGCTGGATTGTGCCGAGGAACTCTTCAAAGGTAAGAGGCTCAAATTTAGTGGCCTCCATTGCAAATTGCAGATCAACTTTCTTTGCTGTGCTGAACACACAGGCCTAGCGTGATTCCTGAGGCAATGCACCTGGGCTTCATCTTTCTGGACCATGTGGTATAAGGCGCAGCAAAGTCAAGTGGGGGGATGTAGTCGATGGTTATCTCGAGGAGGGAGAGAAACCCCCTCGGTTTCCACAGCTCTGCTTAAAGCTGGGTAGCCATTATGGAGAAATGAGTTTCCAGTAAAAGCAATTTCATTGTTTATTGACAGTAATATGAGTATAGTGCGGTGACAAAAAAGAAAGTGTCATGTTGTTTGCCTGGGTTTGGCATTTTTTCGCTCTCACTTCTCATCCAGAAGTAGAGAAAAGTATATGAAAAGAAGCTTGTGTCTCGACTGAAAGTCGATTTTCACTTCCATTCTTTGGCACAGATGGAAGCCAGTGCAGACTTTAACTTAAGCACAGACAGCAGGATGTACAACAAGAGTGCAGTTTACTAAAATTATTTTCCTTTTACTGCCATTTTAATGTAAAAAAATAGCCTAAATATCTTCAATATAGTATTTTTTTTTAGACAACTGTCAAAAAAACTTCAAACTTCAACAACCCATTAAATAACCCATTAAATGATTCACTTTCTTCTTCATTAAAGATCCAGTGCATTGGATTTAAGGGGATTTACTGGCAGAAAAAGAATAAAAGTACGTTCTCTTTTGTTTATAATAACCTCAAAAGAATTGTCATGTTTTCATTACGTTACACACATTCAAACACACACAAACGACACACGATAAGCAGCATCAGCATCGGCAGCAAACTTGCAAGCTGCTTTATTCAGCGTTTAAACCAATTTAAATCATCAGTCTGTTTGTTTGAGAAAGGAGGAGACTTCTGAGGAAAATGTAGTTTTCGGTAAAAACCTCTGGGATATCAGGATCTTCAGTTATCAGAGAAAAAAGTGAGCACACATTAGCAGGTGCTGTGCTAACAGCCACTCTCTGACAAGTTGAGCAGCATCAGAGAAACATTGATTTGTAACATGACATTGCTTTTTTCTGTGTTTTTACCATTTCAACCACCAGGTCCATTTGTTTTGGAAAAGAGAAGACCTCTACGGATAATTTGGCTCCATGTAAAAACCTCCCAAACAATGCACTCTTAAAGAATTCTAACCAGTAGAAGTTTCAGCTGGTTGCAATCTGCAGTCCTCACCGCTAGATGCCACTAAATCCCCCTAAATCGTACAGAATGC
>JAPZEB010000024.1:9024242-9047279 GCA_029783705.1 Chaetodon striatus
AATCCTTAAATTGCAAAAAAAAAAAAAAAAAAAAGTGTACTTAATTTCCCTGAGGTAATTGAGATGAGAGAGAAGCACTTCGGCATTGTACATGGTGGTGAGCCGGAGGAAGTCGTCCTTGCCCATCTTGCAGAGCTCTTTGCCGTCTGTGTTCTGAAACATGGCCGTGTCAATCTCTAACAGGCCGTACTCCTTGATGGCCCACTCTAGCCACTGGCGCACATGGTCCTGGGTCCACAATGAGGGGTCTGAAGGAAGACAAAATAGTAAAAGAGAAGAAGTTTATTGATTCCATAAGAATAGTTTCTGGATAGACACCAGGGATGACAGTTGGGAGAGCCTCATATCTGACTCAGGTAAAGGGAGGGGGGGTATTGAACAAATTGGAAACAGAATTTTGTTTCAGGAGCAGACCGCATTTAGTTACTAGTAAATATTCTTTGTTTTGTTTTAACCACATGAATAGGGTTTACCGAATGACTCATGTTATGTTTCAGGGCAACTATCTTTCAGAGAGAATTCACTCTGAAATTCCTTCCTGTGATTCACACATCGTAGTATCTTTTGCACTGCATTTGAAAATACTACTTGACACAAGTCTAATATACTGCATAGCCAATCTGGAAACCAAACCCTAAACTTACCGCTTGTGGTTAAGGAGTGGCCTCAATGTGAAACTCCATTAGGTTAATAGATGAGTGGACATTTGCATCAGTTTAGCTAACACTTGAATAGCCTTTAAAATGGAAAATTCACAGAGGCTCCATTCGATTTTAATTAAATGAGTTACATGTGCTCATTTTTGGGAAAGTACAGTCATTCTCTTTGGCTCTCCGGCTCACGTGTAACAACGTAATCAACTTACGTGTTAAAATTGCTTTTCTAAAGGCTCTAACCCTAAAACTGCACTTGTTAGTCTGTGAACTGTGTTATTTCACATTCTGAAAGTTCAAAATTGTGTAAACAGTGAAGAAATATAAAGGTCTGGCAGACAAACAGACATCTCTACCTGCACGCATTCAGCCGTGCTCCCATGAGTGATGTAAAACATTGGAACAATGCTTTACCCCACAAACCAGCTAAATAGAAATGGGACTCATAAAACATTTACAGCATTGGCAAAATTATACCAAAACAGAACAGTGATTCTGTCTGTAATCGCAGCAGCAGCAGCAGCAGCAGCAGCAGCAGCAGCAGCACAGAAAAACACCTCGGACAATTAGCACCTGTATAAATATGCAGTAAATATACAGATACACTGTTTTATGACACACTCAACGTTATCCATCTCATGTCAAATATATTTTCTCTATATTATTACATACCTGCAGGTACAATGACTCTCCGCTCATTGGTGGTCATGTTTGGGGGAGGGGCATTCTTCTCATCCATGTAGGTTCCATAGTTCATCTGAGACCCGTCGTTACCCCCCACAAGCTTATTGCATTTACCCACACTGCAGTCCACTGGAGACTCCCTGCTGCACAAACACACACATACAAGAAAGTTGTAAAAATATTATCAGCAGATAAATTGGGTGTTGTTGGTTTTCTTTTCCACTCATTGACTTTGGCAGGGGATTTTTAAGCCCTGCACTGGCCAAGTTTATCTAGGATTACAGGCAAAAAAGTGAAAGTTAGATGTGGTAAAGAAACATTTCGTTGAAGGACAAATGACAACATTTATAGCAGCAGCTGTGGTGATGAACACTGAATCTCTAATAATACCAAATAAAGATATATAAAAACTTACTGAACAGCAAAAAAAAAAGAAAAAAAGACAGGAAGTGGTTGTCATGCCCTACCTGGATCCATTCATGTGCTCATATTCTCTCTTGACATTGACCCGCACTGGTTGGTTGATCCACTCCTGCTGTGGGGGCAAGGGGTTGATTTTGTGGGTCTGGCCGTAGTCCTGTGTGCCAGATGCAGTCATATCTGTCTTGGGGAGAGGGGCAGCAGCAGCGTACGGAGGCTCAAATAGGGACTGGTCTTCACTCACCACTGATAGCGCCTCCTGTGGGTGGAAGGAGCAAATAATTGGTATGTCTTTCTTGACTCACTTTCCAAGTGCTATATGCGAGCACATTCCAAAAAGAGCGTATATAAGTCATTCTAACCACAATTATACATTTTCAAGTAATAGCCTTCTTTGATATTCTGGGAAATAGGCTTATTTGCTGTCTTTCAGAAAGTTAGATGAGAAGATCCATACCACACTTGAGTGTCCCTCTAAAGAAACACTTCACCCTCCCTAAATAACCATTTGGACATCAATTACTCACCCCGCATTAGGTTGAGTTTGTGGGGAAAACTTAGTTTTTCTTTCATGCGGCCACGGTGAATAAGGAATCCAAAAACAGAGAAAGTCCTTGATGACTTAAAGTCATAGGCTACCACTTTTAAAGACAGTAAAACTATATCAAAACATCTGCTAACACACTCTCACACAACTTGTAAAGTATATTCCAAGCCTCCTTTATCCAATCGAATGCTCAGTACCTGCTTTCCCCTATGCTCTTTTAAAAACCAGACTCCATTGAGAATCTGAACTCACCCTTTAAAACACCGAAGTCACACAGTAACAGAAACAAATGAGGTGACTGAGGCAGTGGTGGACCAGCAGTGCCTGTCTTCAGTGAGGTAAAATTGCTGGTTTCATCAATGGAGTCTGGCTTTGAAGATAGCATAAAGTTTCACTTTTCATTCAAAGTTTTCTTCAATGTAACGAGGGGGTGAATAATTGATTTACAAATGGCTATTTGAGGAAAGGAGATTATTCCTTTAATGCAAGACTACAGCCAGCAGATGGTTAGCTTAGCTTAGCATAAAGCCTGGAGGCAGAGGGGAAGTCTAACCTGGCTCCATCCAACTGTAATAAAATGCATCTACGAACACCTCTGTAGCTCATCAATTAACACATTATGGGATGACGTATATTGCGTGGGGTTATTTTTTAATTTTTGGATGGGCAAGTGGCTACCTGGAGTCTCTGTTAGTTGCCTGGCACAACACTTTATATTTTTGTACATGTTAAGGTATAATGTGTCAATGACAGAGTTTTAGATGTGCCTGCAGCTGGTTAGTTTAACTTTTGGAAAGGGCTGTTTCTTTATGCTAAGCTAAGCTAACCATCTGGTGGCTGTACTTTAATATTTCACAGACTCTTGGCAAGAAAGCAAAATGTCCCAAAATGTCAATCCGTTTCAAGTGGTGAGACATAGTCATTGTATAAAGAATGATAAAAACAAACTCTCAAACATGAGCAGATGCAACTCCAGTCTTTCATTTGACACTACCCGGAAACTTGTGATGTCAAATTTTCAATCTCTTGTGTATTTTTTTGTTTACAGCAAGTATGTGCAGTTATGGGGTATATCGCAGTCTGGCATCCTAAGTAGTTTGTGTACACAGCCCACGTAGCAACTGTAGCTTCCTGTTGATGTTAGGGTGACTTCAATCATGCCCACAGTGGAGTAAGACAGAGTTGAAGGCTTGGGCGCCAACAGGGTACTAGGTTACTGACATTATCAGTCAACACGTACAGTGGTTTTAACCGTAGTGTCGCACAGGTTCACAAATAAAACTGAAAAATAGCATCTCAGATTCTCATGTTCACTGTATGAGCTCACAATTAAAAATATTCTAAACCAAATGCCCCAGATGTCTGTTGTGTAATGATTGTCTCTCCCCCATTATCTTCCTTAACTTTACTGGAACCAAAAATCCCCCGTCATGCCCTGATGTGTCTGTCTTGTCTGAGCGTTAGGCTTCCCTCCACAGCTGAGGACTCAACAGAAGCAGGGGGGGTCACGGCTACACTGACCCCTCTGCTGTGGCTCAGCTGGAGCAATGTAAGTTTATTAAAGAAAACAAACGCAGAAACTCGCGGCTGGCCAAGATATTACGTGGTTTCCAACATGCTCCTCGTGTCATGTCTTGGAAGTAAAGCGTGGGTTGTGTACCTGGTGAGTTACATTTTAACATACAAATGTCACCACTTAGTATTTGACGGTAAACAGAGTCGGGCAATGTCACCATCTCAGACCGGTGCCAGGAAACGTTCAGCTGGCACAGAATGAGGATACTTCTTAACAATAACTTGATGAGTCAGGCTTTGTTATAATTGCTCCATCCATCATCGTTAACAACAATCAAACAAACAAATAAAGAAAAAAAAATAAGCAAGTCAGAATATCAAGTGAAATCATTACAGTCATATGCTTCTGCTGGGGATTAGGCTCGGGTCTGATGCACATCTGGATCTGATAGGATCTGATGGCACAGCTTAGACCGAGACGTGTCTAATTCCCCAGGACTGAATTATTTCATTCCAAAATGCCACATATCTGCTTCAGGGGGAAAATGCTACTTGATATTCATTGATCAGTATTTCCAACATGTAGCCGTTTGCATTCTCTAAAATGTTGCTTTTATGAAAGCTAAATCCTCGTGATCTCACATAACTTCAGTATCATTCCATTCAAAGACATTTCATGCAAGTTGAGCATTTTCACTTATCCCTATTTGGATGATAAATGTCTCTTATGTGGCACGAAGTTCCATTTATACAACTAGAGGTTGACTGTAACAATGTACGCATAGTCTAAAACACCACGGTGACTATAAACATTAGGGATGCTCTTTCACCAACTCCATTTTGACCCTGTGATGAAAAATACAACATGATTCTCCTTTAACTTAACATTTAATTGCTTTTAACTACAATAATCACACCCTGTTCATCTTTACAGCAGATATAGCTGCTTCATATAATATAAACACAAACTAAATGACTCTTGATTTTAACTTTTGAATTTATCTGTGTAAAGAGAAGAATGCTGCTACATGTTTTGAGTAAACCTGAGTTCTCAAACAAGTAATATTAATAGAATTGCAAATACATTTATTTCATCATAAACAACAGGATTATCTCTATGGCAAGAACTGATCTAATGTTGAACCATGCATACTTTGGTGTTGACTGACAGCCACTCAATCTGCACTTTTTTTAATTACTTAGATTGAAATCACTCTAAATAATATTTGAAACTATTGCAGATGTTTTGCATGAAAACTGATACCAGAAAGTGACATGCTAAGCCTTTGCTCTGTATCATCTCAGGTTATGCCAACCTTTGCAGTGGAAAAAAAAAAGTTCTAATTTGCAGTTGCACTATAGTGCCCTCTGTTGTAATACCACAGACCCACTACGGTCTGTGTCTACACACATAAAGTATAGATTCAAAGAGTTAAAAAGCGTGACAGCTTGCAGACATCCTGGAAAAAAAAGCGCCTGACTTCTGTTTTACTGTAATAATGTGAAGAATGGATTGAAAAGTCAAACTCTCTCTCACATGAGAGACATCTTGTTTAATTTTTCGTCAGTTAGAAACAGCTTTGTCTATGTCACATACCAAATACACAACTTTTATATGTACCACTTTAGCAAAAGTACTCTTCAGGTTAATGGGTGGATTTAAAAAAAAAAAGAAAGCTGAACCTCTCCAGAGCATTTAACCATCTCGCCAGAATTAGATTTTCCAGTGATTTCATCAGTGGATCCATCATAGTCTGAACTTTGGCAGCAGGACTCACTATCTGAGCAGAGCACACCAGCTAGTCTGTGGATGATAAAGTGTAGAAGAGTGAGGGAATGTCTCATTACAGCCCGATAAGGACTTACTGAGCTATTAGGACTGTTACGCGTTATATTTACAGTGACATATCAGCCTGCGCAATAGAAACCATGATTGGCAAGTGGTGTGTGCCTATCAAGATTGCAGAGGGTTTTTAAAAATAGGATCACACCACTCTCATGAAGAGAAGCTGAAAGGATGACAGACCACTGCCTATGTTTTCTTTCCAGTATCTGCAGGGAACACACATGCTGCCAGTGAGAGCTACACAGTTACACTCAGTTTTCTGTCTGTCTCACAATGCCCATATATAACTCTGCACTCTTAAACAATCTAGATGTATTTCTCCTAGAGGACCATATCTGAACAAACACCCTGTAAATGCTGACTAAAAAAAAACATTATTTAGTCTTTATGACATTTTTTTTCTAAAAGCAGAAAAAGGATCTGAATTCTATTTTTGTAATATATCTTTCTGTACAGCCAAGGGGAAAAAACATCAATTAAAACATACCTCAGCTGTTAAACTACAGACACTATTATAAGCATTGTGTGAGTGTGACACCTGCTGGGAGCCACCTCTGTTCTGTTTACATCAACCACGTCTATCTCTCCAAATGCGTCACGACGCGTCTGGAGCTCACTGGATTCATGCAATAGCTCCACATCCAGACTACACGTGTGATTGTTTGGCGTTCACACACAGCCATCTAGCAGGAGCCACCCAGAGGGGGGCATTCCTGTCTTTTGTTTAAGGAGGAAGAGGAAACCTGTCAGGAAAAGATTGTGTGGAGCAGGAAGCTCTCATGGCTAGAGAGCCCTTCCTTTCTTTTAGCGAGCATGAATGCAGCTAGCAGCCAGTCATTTACACCCAAGGATTCAATTATGATTACATTAATTGTCAAAACTTCTTGCTTTGTTACAAACATCCAGGCTGAGACATTAATGTCCTCCTGCAGCGTGGCTTTCATCCCCGATACATAGCAAAACAATCACAGTGCTGTGAGCGCTGAATGACGGGATTTAAGTGACTATATGCAGCCTGACATTTTTTTGTCTGGCCAACGTTTACACTCTCCCAAAACTCTCACCACACCCAGCCGCCACAAACCCGCCACTTTAAATTTTCCAAAAGAAAACACGTCGTTTTACTTTTCAACAACAATAAGAGCAAATGCAGACACTGCATTGTTCCGAGCTTACACTTGTTAACCGGAGGACACAGACTGAACGCATCTCAGGGTGAACTAATAGGGACTTGCCATTCAACATCTGGTGGCTGCAGCCATAATGCATCTGGAATTTGACTGTCGGGGGCCGGTAGCCAAAGTTAATGTAGACCAGCGCTCTTGACTACCAACATACCGTTTCAAAATAGTTGTGTAACTACACAAAAAGCGAGCCAAGGTATCATTGTGAAGCTTGTGGGTTTTAAGTGTTGCAAACTGAGCAGTTACCGCATGAAGTTACCAAATGACAGCTTTCCTTACTCTTTCACAAAACTCTCTGTGCGACGGAGAAGTTACGGAGAAGTTACAATAACCAACAGCAACGATGACAGACAGAGAGATTATTTCTTGTGTAAATACAAAACCACCACACTTTTTTGACCCACGACAGGATCTTCGGACCGAGCCGGGCGATGTGCCACACCGCTGTTGCGCAGCTCGACACATCGTATCCAGCGGTACATCCAGTCATGGGCTATTGCTCAATCCCCGCTGCCCAGACTAAACCAAAATCGTTGAACTCGTGGATTACTTATACCTATATAAAAGTTTACAGCGTGTTGTTTGAAATAAATAGCCACTCCTTTTCGCCTTTCCAGACGTGCGTAATTGTGCGCTTGGTCCACAAAATCCAAAGCGTGACTCTGATTTAGCCTTGAATCCACACCGTAGCGTGTCCTCACAACCAGGCAGCTTATTGAAAAAAAGAGAGTGGATACTTTCAAAGAAAGGGGAAAAAGAAGGAAATCTGGTTACCGCTTTTAGACCGAGAGAAAAAAGCCGCTCATCGTCGTCAGATTGGAGGTCCCAGCTCACAGACCGACACACAGGGGCATTTCAACCCATTGCTTAAAAAAAGGAGGCGCAACTCCGAAAAAGCAGTCTCCCACAAACTCATACACCCCGTTCTCCACCCTTACCTTAATAGTTCCGTCCATTTTGCGCAATTTTCAGCGGACCCCGACAATATCCCAAACATGACACGCTCCTGAATTAATTCCAGCCCCCGGTATGTGGCGGAGAGAGACACTTTTACCGGATTGAGTTTTTTCTTTCCTCTAAATTTGGGAAGTGAAGTCACCACTGTTGAGAAGGTTGCGAAGGAAGCTGTGTGTCACCGAAAGCCCTGCCTTCAAAAAAGCAGGATACTGTCCCAGAGAGATAAGCAGGGAAAACAATTGAGTGTTCGCTCAACTGTTATGTTTTTCTGCTCGGAAATATTTACAGGATGACTGCCTGCGTTGTGCACAGCCATTGCTGTGTAGCCTGTTGTAGAATAGGCTTGTGTGTTTTGCTTTCCCAGTAGTGTCACAGATGGCGTGGAAGAGTTTACTATTTGTCCGACTTATGAATATTTCTGCACACATTTAACTGAGGGTTTTCGGGTATGAGCTTTGTCGCAGGACACTCTAAAGTTATGTGATCCAATGTTTTACAGCGCTTTTGGTTCACGCCTACACACTTCAGGCTTGCATCTGGCCATGCCTCCATCCCTCTGTAAATCAGCCTATTCTCTGTTTTATCCTATATTTCATAGTGAAAGTGATACGTTAAATAAAGTTTATCTTTGAATGTGGACAGATGTTTCTCTCGGACTTGCTGATGGAGCTCTAAATCAGAACAGGAGAGAAACCTGAACACCTATGGCAGGAGCTGTTGCAACCTTGTCTTTTTTGTTACAGCTCTCTGTGAAGTTTTCCTGAGACACCATTAATAAAACCCAAGCATTCAGCTCCTAACCGCACTACAGTCTGAGGGTCTGCTCTACACGTGTGCGTCTGCTGTTCAGCGCAGGACTGAATGGATGAAATGCAGCCTGCGTCAACAAAGGCACATTTGAAAAGGGGACAAAAAGTAGATTTTCTTTTTATTATTGATGTTATTATTGAGTTTACTATTGTTATTCACTCCTTTCTCCCTACTCGCCCGAGCTTTAAAAAAAAAGAAAAGAAAGAAGAAATCCCCTAATCCCCACCCCCACATAGTTTTTTTTTCTCTTTTCGTCTGCCCTATGAAATTGCCCTCATCAATTCAAGCATAATTTCAGTGCAGATGCTAGACATGGAGCCAGCTCTGAACGTGACCAGACCAATAACACTGCAAGAAACGTCCATTTTCACAGCACATTCTGCATTTCAGTGTCATTTTTCCTGAAGACAAATAAAACAAATCGAGTTATTAAGTTAGATTTAAAGATTTCAAGGAAATCCACTTTAACCCAGATTGTATTATGTCAATTGTTTCAAGGATTTTTGACAAGCTTGAGTAGCCTTCCTCAGATTAATACCGATCATTCCATCAGTACTGAGATAATCATTTGATCAGAAACTACTTTATTTGCACTGAAGTGAATGTAACTCATGATACTGCCTGTATTTACCATGGGTAAAAATATAATTTAATTGAAACGGTGATGATCATAGATGTAGATATCTGGAGGACAGAGGGGGCACATCCACCTCAGTATATTTAGAGCATGTACCCCTATAAAAAACATGATAGTAGCAGATTAAATTAAAGACATTTACAGTATAAGATAATGCAGAAAATGCAAAAAATGATGCATAAAAATTCACGAAAATGCAGAAAAGTTAGTGTTTGGCGCTTATGATTTCTTGGAGGAGGAACCCCAAACTCCCAAATTATTTTGTGCCCCCCCCCCCCAAATGTTGAAACTGAACTTATGCCTATGGTGATTATGAATATTTTTTGCAGTGTTGAAGTTCTGTCATGAAAGTGGCCAAACAGAGTCTGCGCCGCCGCAGCGACTGACAGCAGGGCCGGCCTGTCTGCTTTCGACTTGGGGGTCTGGTGGGGTGGAGGGCCCCCACCCTAGGGACCACCACATCTGGATCCTGCTAAGGGTCAAGGCTTCTCCTGCCTGAGGCCAGTTCAGACTCGTGTAATTAAGGGAGACACCTTGTTTAACTCTTCAGTGACTGGTTTGGTTTCTTTTTTCTTCTCTCTATACATTCCAGTGTCTGAGGTTTTCATATAGGCATTTTATTTTAAGGAGACTAGTGGCAAATTAAAGAGGTGTTTAAGATGTGCCCTCAAGCTGGTGATTCACCATACAAGGATTTATGACCAGTACTAGAACCACCTCTCTTAAAAAACACCCCATTCTTTTTAGTTTCATACTGTGATGTGCTTCTTTGGATGTATGTCATCAGGTTTCATTAATAAGAAAAGGACAAGCTTACCCTCAACTCAACTGTAGAGTTCAAAATTAGTTTTGCTTGAGTAAATAATTTAAATGCAGTGTTGTGAAATCCTCCTGCAAATTTCCAGGATGCATTTCAAATGACACAAAACCCTCATGTTTTCCTGAGAAGTCTGATTTTCTAATTAAACATCATCTCGCCAGCAGCTCGCCTCAGACAAGATCTCTGCCTCTCTGTGTTAAAATACCTGCCATCCCACTCACAGAGCGCATTAGGAGGACTGGGGGTCCAGGACCTACCAAGACCATAATGAATACAGCGGTAACAAACATTTTGGAAGGCCAATAAACAGATGCAAGTTGGTTTACACAGTGAACCACAGAACATCTGGCTTGACGCTGGAACTAGACAGCCAGACATTTCTTCCTTACACCACGAGCCAGTAGCTCCTCTGTCTCTCCGCTGGGGCAACCAGCCAGAGGTGGGCGGACACTATACAGGGTTTATGTTCAGCAGCCTTTCAATTGTTATAGGCCCAGCCTTTCTTTCTTAGCTTATAGGAAGATCAGACAGATTCAGTGTATGGAGCATTTGGTTATAATGAGATAAAGTGAAGAGTTATAAGGCCTAACAAGTGAAAACAATCTGTCAAAGGGGGGATATAAAGGGGGACATAAACTTTAAGAGGCTTCTTTAATCAGGCACATTTATCTTAACAGTGTGTTGAGTAGATTCTGCTTCATGCCAAGGTGCTGACACTTTCTCAAGAGGTAAACAAGCATGTGATTTTTTTTGTGCTTTCTAAAAAAATATTTTTATAGTGCAGTGTTAAAGGTTGCACATGGGCAATCCATTTGATCAGTGCTGAGGTGGGAAATTGCTCCAGCAGTGTAGTGAGTGTTGTGAGAAACTTTTCAGCGGAATGTTACTCCAAAAAAGAAATAGTCCCAGTCAACATGAGCCTGCTAACTTCTCTGTTTATTAGACAGCAGACTTGTATTCACATCATCCCTTCTCCCCGGCTAGAAGACAGCCCGAGTCAAAATACTGAGGGCAAAAAGTGGAGTCTGCAGCACATATAAGCACGAACTGTCTGGCCCCTCGCTCTAGGCCATAATTAATTTGAGATTTATTTTTATTGGAGAGTTCCAGTCTCGCCTGGCCTTAACCAAACAAAACCAAATGTTGGGCCGTGGATTCGCTTGAATGAGGAATATTTCTTTAAATTTTGTATTGAGGCGTGCCACATTCTGACCAATATCTCCCTGAGTGTGAGTGAGCCAGTGAGTGCAGCACTTGCACGCAAAACATACACGCTAACCCCGAATCCGGGCATAATAAAAAAAATAACATTATTGGAATCAGAAGAAACAGAAATAAGTTGCTCTGCCTCTCCCGAGCAAGTCAAAGCAGCTGTGAGATGCAAACACTGTTAAATTAAAGGTTAACTCCTTCCATACCCCTGTTTGTCCCTCACTGGCCTCCTGTCTTTCTTTAGGGAGCAGAAAGACTCATTCAAAAGCATATTTTCTCCTCAAACATTCCGCGCTATTCAACTCTCTCACAACAAATCAGGAATTGTTCTGAGCCCCTGAAACGCCGAGTCTCTCTGCAGTGGCACAAACGCTGTGGCTGGATGAAAAGAGCCCTTATTCAAAGGGCAAATAAGTCTTCAAAACATTAACAAGTCACCCCCTGGAAAAATACCTTGATTATGAAGATATTACCAAAGCCCGCCTCTGCACAATGGCTCATTTTAATGAGGCACAATCCGAGCAGTCACCCTCGGCAGAGTATTATTATGATGGATGTGAGTAAACGTCATGCAGCCAAATTAACTGACACAACTGCGGGGAAAGTGCACATTGAACTTGACATTACACACTGTGTAGTCATATATAGTTTTATATAAAATATTTAATGGTTTCAGTGCCTGTGATATGTAGCAGGGCAGGTATTCACGCTGCGCCATATGTGACGCGATGCAGGTTTTTGATGTGAAAACCAGATGTGCGCTGTTTGCTTTATTTACATTCTCTGGACTGCAGAGAGGGAGAGAGGGAGAGGAGAGACAGAGGGACAGATTCATGACGTCAGACATAATAATGAGCAACAACAGCAGCATTTTTTGAAGACAAAGAGATCGACAGAAGTCGATTTTGGCACCTCAGGTCGACCACAGCAGAGCCACATTTCAGCAAGTGATTTTACAGCATAAACATGCAGCCGTTCTCAACTACAGGAGAAAGTAACAAGGTGGCAATCAAATGCAACAAGCCTGGCATTTGTGCAAAGCTACAGGTGTTGAACTTGTATTATAATTTTGCAAGAAGCAAGTCCTTTTTCTTTTTCTTTTATAAAACCATCCCAAAATGCAAACATTAAATTAAACTTGATTCTAATGCAGATAATAAAATAAACCCATCACTGCTTTACTGGTTGTTGTAACACTCAGAATAAGACTGAATAGTTGCACTTTACATTCACAACCTGAGTAAAAAATAATAATGAAAGGACCCCACAGTTTGTCCCTCCAACATTACCTGATCGAAGAGACGGTGATGTCTTACCTTGACGTAAGACGACGTGTCAGGGACAGTTTGAAACATGTCTACTTGACAGACAGGCCCAAGGGTGCTCAGTGTCCAATGGGCCCTGAAAAAAGAAAAATATAAAGAATAATAATTATTATTATGTTTATTATTATTATTACAATTATTATTATATGTAGTTTAATTTGTATATGTATTATTTTAACGAAAGTTTGCTTTCAACTTTCATGCGTAAAATACTTCACCAATACATTTCCTTGTTGTCAACAAGACCTCATTTACACCTGACAGCTACCTGCTGCACAGCAAACATCCACAAAGTAGCCTACCGCGGGTTTTGTGAACTTCCACACATGGGTTACCACTTCCACCAAAATAAAGGGCAAGTCAAATTTGCTTAATGCCCCCCTCTGTATGTCTGACTGCACACATAATCCTTTGATTCATTCATAGCGACCTCATTTTTCTCCAGAGTGGTCAGAGGCATTAGATACGGGTAGGTTTTAATTACAGCTGTCCTTACATTAACAACACCAACTTCTACACCACTACTAACCTACTGGCAACATGGATGAATGACTCCAAGTCGCCCAATAGGAGCTGGGCAGCAAGAAGAAGAAGAAGAAGAAGAAGAAGAGGGCCCCATCCCAACCCCCATCACGTTTTCCCCTAAAGCTTACCACATATTGAAACACTTTTCGCTTTAATAAGTGCAGCTTACAAAGTCTAGGGTGAAAGGGCACTTAGAGGACGGTGTCTTTAGCCCTTCCCTCCCTGTGCAATTATTAGGAAGGCGGTGGTATATACCATCACAAATGGCTGTTATATAGACTGTGTGATAAAGCACATGAACGTATATGGACCTCTATATTGGCAATGAGGACGCATCACTTAAAGTTCAACATATCTTAACAGTGCCCACGGGACATCATTCTCCTGCTCAGTAGCATGTGTGCTCTGACCTGCTAGGATTACAAATATACAATCATGGGCCCACTCTGCATTTGAGCATAATTAGTGGCGGATGCAGATCACGCGTTCTTGTGATCTTAAGCCAATACCTGACAGGGGAATTCAACAGAAGAAAAGAAAGGAAAAATGAAACATTAAAAAACATAGAGGAACTTGTACCTTCCTACACACGATTACGAATTTGATAGCTCCACAATCAATTTATTTCTTTTTTTTTTTTTTTTGCAGCGCAATTTTTTGTTGCAATGAATTCCTCCCCCATGATAAATTAGCCAAGGAAGAGGGGGTTATATATGAACGTGGCACGGTTTAAATACTTGTAAAGGACCAATGTTTTTTTTTTTTTTTTTTTGTCTTCTCGGCTCCTGCAGGCAGCAAACGCAGGGCTCGCCTCATAAAGTTCCCCAAATGCATCCAATTTCTTACGCGGTAGAAAGAGCATAGGATACCGCATCTGCAGCCAATTAAGCAGAGGAGGACTGGTGAATAACGGCGTGAACCTCCCTCCGAGACAGCCCCGTGGGCCGGGACCCCTCTAGTGTTACATTTTAAGCATCTTACCTTGCTGTTATCCATCATAAACGAGAGCCAACTGATTTCCAGCTAATGCGCATTGCATTTTTTCCCTGCTCACATATAAAGCTCGTACAGTGAGACTGCGTAAAGGTGAGCTGACAAAAGTTCAGTATTTTCGATTGCACGTATAAACTCACCTTGAATAAAGTTAAAACTTCACACAACAAGTCTGATGCAACAAGACAAACATTAACACCAAGACTGAGATGGAGGCTGCAGTTTCATTTCACCATCGCAGTCATTCCGAAACGATTGAGGTGCAAATATTTTTTTCCAATGTGACTGCGCATAAACAAAAGCAATAAAACAAGTGGAAATGATTTACTGTCCTCCTGCATGCACACCTACGCTGCAGAGTTTGCCTGAGCAGGATCTTCAGCAAACACGACGTTGTTTTTCTCACTCACCTGTCGCTTGTGTGTCGGTTGTTTGGTCTTGTTTTTTTTTTTCGATCTAATCACTCCTCCGTCAATTTCTAAATAATTAGTCCCGTCCAAGCAAAGCCGTTTTCCAATGATGATGACAGTGAGTTATTTTGAAAAGGGGCTGAAAAGGAGCGCCGGGTGTATGAATGGAAATGTTGGCTGAGATGGGGAGACCTGCGACCAATGAGCAGCGAGAGAAAACCTCCCCTTGCCTGCCGTGTGAGGCCACTGAAGCATGAAATAGGGGAAAGCAGAGAGAGAGAAAGAGCGTCATAAATCTGCTTTAAAAAGTTTTTTTGGTGGAGGAAAGTGATGGAAAAAAAGTAAAATAGATTTTCTGATTTTTTTCTGATTATTTAAAAACAGTTATTAACATTAATTTGTGATTAAGTTCATGCACAACACTGGAAAAATCGGAGCAGCGATGGTGTATGTGGATAGACTTCTCTGAGGGAACTTCCACAAACATTATGACAAAACTATTTTTGTTCTAAGAAATGTGAATGCACTTTCTCTGACCTTCCTTCTGCAAATGAAGTGGTGGACTAACATGGATCCAAAACACTGTAACTGACAAATTAATAAACTAATGACGTATCATTTATAAGGATTGATGTGGATGACTAAAAAACAGAGAATCTCATTAATATTCACACCTCCACGTGCAAAATAAACCACCATCTCCTTCAGGTACACTAATGATGAAAACACACGTTTGTACTGACTTTAAATCATCACAATACATTTTAACAGAGCAACATGAGCAGCATCCACTCAGGACATTCTCTGCAATGTTCACTCATGTTCCTGTCTGTCCTCATGGTGACAGTTCCCGCAGGAATACAACCAGCAGCACGAGTTCCTCTGTCTTTTCCTGCTCAGTTGACCCCACTCACTTCACTAACTTCATTTCCTTTACATTGCTGCCCTCATCTTCGACCAAGAGTCGCCCTCAAAGGATGTGGGGCAATTCACGGTGAGGAAAGT
The DNA here is from genome assembly GCA_029783705.1 of Chaetodon striatus. Classification (NCBI taxonomy): domain Eukaryota; kingdom Metazoa; phylum Chordata; class Actinopteri; order Chaetodontiformes; family Chaetodontidae; genus Chaetodon; species Chaetodon striatus. The sequence goes on from JAPZEB010000024.1 coordinate 9,039,786, forward strand.
CGCCCAACCATAGCATTTTATAGCCTCATCAAGGTCGCTATTTCACGCAGAGCAACCAAAGTGAAACAGAGAAGTCGCCCTGGAACTTTTTTCCCTTTGCATAGGAGAGCCTGTAAGACATGCAGAAGATGAGTGTGAGATTCAGGCCTGTTACATGTGCTCATTGCAGCAAGGATCCATCATAAAAAAAGATGCATTTTCCTTGCACATGATTACTTTGTATCATGTGATATTTTCTATTTTCTGCCAAACATTGAGGCAAAGTCATAACAAAAAAGGTCTGGAAACGTTTGGGAGAAATAAAATAGCCTAACGACACTCCATTATGTAAAACAATCACTTATAAAAACAGTACAGCCCTAAGACGAAATATTATACTGACTGACTTCACTTTTTTTTTTTTTTTTTGTTACAGTGCTGGGGGGGTCATCTGGTAAAAAAGTCGTCTTTCATCACCGGCTAGACCTTCTGTTTGTGGCTCGGCTTCCTAATGCAATGATTAAAAACAACAACATTGATAATAGTGTTCCCAGCACGAAACAATGGACGGAAATCCCAACATCCGTTTTACTGAAAAATGGCATTCATGCGCCTGCTGTGTTGCCTTCCTCAGGATACAGTGGAAGAAGTTTTCTAACACATTTGAACAGCAACTATTAAATTCTCAAAAAAAGAAAAGAAATATATTATGTTGTCTCATATTAGCTGATATTAACACTAATATTAATAAGGCATTAGCTGTTTTAAAGGGACACAGACAAAGTTAAGTGTCCCCATTTACCCAAAGACTGCTTTTGATGGGAACCTCACAAGATTTTCAGCAAAATTCACTCTTAAATGTGCCATAAGCATTGATCGCATCACGTATTAAGTAATATTTCAGTGACAGGAGAATGAGAGGAAATCAGGGGTTGTTATTTATCTTCACTGACAAGACAAAGAAGAGTCAGGCATTTGGGTATAACTGCTTCAAAATAGCACCCACTGTACTGTGGCTATGGTACTAGACCTAAATTAAGTTAATTCATATTTACAGTTTCATTATTCGCACCTGTTAAACCTCAGATAGCAGCAGAATGACATATCAAATACAGGATTCTGACACCTTCTTATACACCAAATTCAGTGACCTTTGAAGGACTTTCCAGGCCAAATTCTCTCAAATTCCAGGACCCAAAACTGCACACTTTGAGACAAGGATCAACATTAATATCTGGGATTTTTTCACAATAAAAAGTAGCAGGCTTTACAGAAGCTCACAGGTAATTATTTTAAAAAAAAAACAAAAAACCAAACAATATTAATTTAAGCACTTTCAGTGACCCATGTCTATTTTTTCTGTCTTCAAAAATTCACAAACCTCTAAGGATTTAAAGGACCCATGGGAACCCTGTCAGTGGCAACATGTCAGGTATCAGAGGTAGTTGGATTGACCTGCTGTGACTGTCTAAATGGTCTGGCCCTGATTGCTTTGTCCTGTTTGGTAACACTCTTCCTTAGCTTTTTTAAGGTGGTGAAAAAGCACAATATATTTACAAATGCCTCAGGTTCTCTGTCTGGTTGTTTCATCAAGCCTTGCACCATCCAGGACTTCTTGTTTTTGCCATGGTTTTGACATTAAAATGTGGAATGCTGTGAGTTGATAATGTGTCTTGCAAAAGGCTTACACTAGAATCTCTAACAATTGTCTTTCATGATTATTTTGCATGCATTTGCTTTAATTTTGTTGCAAACAGAATCTCCTTCTGTACTTTTACAGCAAACTTAATCCTTCTGTGCAGCGAGGCCAAACAATCTGCCATCAACAGCTTCCCATATGCAGTCCTCTGCCAGTCTTTCCTCGCTGGTATGTTAACATTTCAGAGCTCCTTCTCTTGGGACTCTACCAAAAACACTTGTATTTGAGATGATGTGGGCAACATACAGACATCTGCGATTACATCGCCTAGAGTAAATGAAGCTCTTTACTCTGAACTGTAATGAGTTATTTATTTAGTTGAAGGGGCTACCGAGAGATGATCTGGAGATGGAGATCGGTCCCATTCCAGCCCCCCTTTTTTTGTTACTCCTTGGGGAGAGAGAAAATGGCAGTGTGGCACCAGGGAAGGCAGGGCAGAGTATCAAATCTTTTCACGCAAGCTTCCAGGCAGTCATGAGGCAGACATGGAACAGCATGTAAGAACAGGGCTCATGTTCAAAAGAAGTTATCTCGCTTTAATATTTATATCATTTTTATGCGTTGAATTACAGTTTGAAAGATGTAACAAGGAGATGTATTTCACAATAGTCATAATAATACAACTGTGACATCTCTCTTGACACTCACATATGACAAACCTATTTTGTTGCAAAAGGAATATTAAAAAAGGGTTTTGTGATGGTTTTCCCAACTTTACTTAACACTTCCCAGCAACAAGATTCAAAGAAACTTATCAAAACTCTGCCTGTCCATTGAAAGTAGCTCACACAGAGTGCAGACAGCAGTCCACTTGTGTGTGTGGTGATAATTAGCAAGGGGAAGTATTAAATTAAAGCAAGGCAGTCATTTTATGAGGCAAGCATTTATGAAGGTAATAGCATCCCTATAAATTAACGACCTCCCAATGCCTCCTGATGTGTTGCCACTCATCAGGTCCAGAGCAAACCACTGATACGTCCACTGTGTGACCTCATCCATTCAGTCTTGGTATTCTTGCCCTCAGGCGTTGTGCGGAGATGAGAGCTTGGGAGAGTGGATGTTTGTGGAGGGACATGTGGTGTCGAGACAAAATGCATGTTATCATTATATATAATATGCTATGGTATGCAGTTAATCAAGCGCAAAGAGAGTGTATTTAGGTCACTGTCTAGCATGTGTGTATGCTCTTTGCATCTACAGTGTGTGGCCATATATTCACTTTTCACAACGTTACAAAATACTGTGAGTATCTCTTTTCTGCAGGGTGTATACATGAATTTCCCAGAGCACTTATCTTGTGTCAATTCAGCTGTAAGTGTGGACACACCCTGCCTGTAGTCCAGACTGGGCATGGGAAACAAGGTGCTCACTTTACATTTTAAATCAATCTCGGTTGCCAGGGGGAGTCATCCCTACATGAACAACATGGAGCTGAAATAAAGCCTCTGAAAATGACTGCTCCTGTGGAAAAAAAGCAGAGCAGGAGGAAAGCAGTGCCATTTAGAAAGCCTAAATCATCCCCTGAACTATAAATCCACTGACCGCTCATCATTCAGCAGCATTTTAAAAAGCCCTTAAAGAAAAACACTGAGTGAAATGAATATGCTGTCACCTCTCATTTGGGTCTGGCCCGCTGGCTCAATAAGAAAAGTGTTGTTCCCTGGAAGGCTGCTAGCTCAGGCTGAGCTCTCAGGTTTAGGGTTTACCCCTGTCCCGCATTCTCAAGGCTTTTGAGGCCCGCGTCTCTCTTTCCTCCCCCACGTCCCCCCAGACATGTCTGACAGGCTGAACTCGATGTGGGCTGCTCACCAGACTACAAAAATCATTCATCTGTGCCTTCAGACGGTCAAATCTGGATCTAATAAAGGGAGCTTGCCTATTGATCCTATTCATAGGGAAAGCTAATGCCAACTCTTACCACTTGAGGGCTCTCTGGCTCAAGCTAGAAGCGGCTCATTGAGGACTGTGGTACCCTTTTGTTTAGAATGGGAGACATTATGAACAAGCAGTGATGATCAACCTTTTTTGTGCAAATTGTCTAGGGTGATTCATTTTTACAGTGTTAAAGGTTGTAAGGAAACAATTTTTTAACATTAATTTGCAGTTTAGTTTGTGCTAGTTTGCATTAGGATACCTGTACCTGTGATTTATCCAAAGGCATACTGTACACAAGTACCTTTGAGATAGGATGTTTGTTTGCTATTCTGGACCATCTGCAGCTTAAAAAAAGCTTTGTGGGGTTACTAAGGCCAAAGACAACAACATCACCCTCCCATTTCACCTGTGGCACAAACAAACATGTGAAACAGGAAACATACGCATGCTGCCGTGCTCTGACTCAGAGCCAGCCAGATGAGGGCAGGACGTTGTTTTTTTAAAAATGCTCAATTGAAGCAGAATGAAAGTCCAAGCTGCCAAAACAACACAAGAAACATCCTCACACGAGCCGAGGAGGATAGGGAGTCATCTGAGAATGAAAGTAGAGAAGAACAGTGAGAAAGAGAGTGAGTCACAGTCACTTTTAGGGTTGTGTTTATGTGTGGGTGAGGGCACTACCCCAAACGCCTAGGCAAAACCACAGCATTCCACGCCGGGTCTTAAAGAGACAGAGCGACGCTGTCATCATGGGTATATTTGGGGAGTAAAGTGTTAACATATGGTGAGGGCTATTTGAGATGGCTGGTGAGATGCACAGAAGCCAGTAGGTGGCCATGCCAGCTCTCTGACTGCATTCTGACAGAAGATCTTAACAGCTTAAACTATATGTCAGGTAGGGTGTTAGAGAAAGAATGCACAGAGATATGTGTTTCAATTTGGCAAAGTGACAGAAGCTGAAAAATGTCCAAAAATCCCATCAAAATTTCACATCAGGATTTTTATTTTTATTTTTTTATTCAAAGCCAAGCAGCAGACATGTAGTTGTGGCTTGTGTCATTGCTAAATATGATGGTTTAAGATGCACTGTATCTGCATTGCAGAGATCCAGTGATAGAGGGCAGAGTTGAGCTGTGAAACAAGTGTGATAGCAGAAGTGCGTCATGTCAGGCTTGTGCTTGAAACTATTCTCAGTAAGTTTCAAACCTTTGAGTGGGCCAATGCCAAAATCCTGCTAAAATCTGAAATTTTAGCATTGTCATCTTTACTGTATCAGTTCCCTGGGGCCTTTACAATGACTGTGACATTCACAGGTTAAACAACATAATGGTTCCTTTGAGGTCATTTGATGTGGACCTTTAAGATTCTTGTATTGAGACCCTCTAATAAATAGTTTTTGTTCAAACTATTTAAAATCTGACAAAAAATCAGCACATCCAAGTGACAATTGTGCGAACCAGAGATGGATGTGAAATCTAAATTTGACCGCTCTTTGTAATATACAGTATTGTGTGTGCACCCTTTTTTGGAGAGGGGGGATTTCTGTGCATCGCAAACTGTGTAATGCAATGCTCGGAAGCACAGCACTGTGAGGTGCCATACTGAAAGCATCTTCCATCCACAGACAGACAGCGGAGTGGATGAGCATTCTGAATGATGACAGGCCCAGATTGCATGTAGAGGAAGAAAAACAGCTCACTGCTAGGAAGTGAGAGAAAGAAGACGAGAAGGCGAATGAGAAAATTAGAGAATTGTGTAGGTGTGAGGAGGGAGGTGAGAGCATGGCGGTGGTGTGGTGTTGTGTCGATGATCGGGTGGTTAGAGAGAGGCTGAAGCTAGGGTATGGGAGGAAAAAAAGTGTGTTAATAAGGGGGTGTTGTGCAGAGAGGGCTTCGGAGAAGGAAAGAGAGGATGCAGGGAAGGAAATGAATTGGAGGTTAGGGGGCAAAAAGAGAAACAGTCTGTTTCCTCCCTGAAAGTCCATGGTACAATGTGGACTTAACATCCTTAAACCATCAACTGAGCTCTAAAAATAACCCTGTTTCTGCACAGTAAGAGGTGGGAGTGGGAGTAAGGGTGAGTGAGGTGTGGGTGAGTCGGGGCGGCTGGCGTTTGGAAATGGGAATCAGTGCATGAGACCGGGAGTGAAAAGTTGAGGAGAAACAAAGAAACACCACCCTGCCAGACAGTGGTGATGAGAGATGGGCCAGAGATTGCGTGGCTGCTTGTGCATGTATGTGAGAGAGAGAGACAAAGATGTGGTGAGATACAGAGGGAGTGAAAGTGGAGGAGACAGAATCCCAATCTGGACCCCAACGAGACTGTTGCTGTACTTTCACTTGGTAAACACACTACTGTACAATTTTCTAGTCTTTATCACTAAATCAAAATTGACGAGGACACAGCATGACAGTGGTCTTCACCTGCTGACTGACTTGGAAATTATAAGCAATTTGCTGCACTTACAATATAGTCAGAGGAAGCAACGTACTGTCTCTGGTGCCCTGAAATGTGATATTCTGCCTGCTTTAAAAGGTAGAAGGAAAGAGGACTGACTGACACTTTGACGTGGCAGTGCGGGCTATGACTTGACCTGATGCAGATTTGTCTGCGTTGATGTCCTCCACCCTCCCTACTTGCCGACCTGAAGCTGCATTTCTGTTTTGGGACAGCTTCCCTCTCCTTTAACCCAGAGAGACTATGATTTAGTAAAGTAGAATATCAGAGAAGTTTTTGGGCCAAAATACACCCCGCCTTTCCTCCTAACTCATGTAAATGCTTGCCCTCGTAAAGTTTGGATGTGTGTAGTGCAGACATCACCCGTCTTGTAGAAGCCTTTCCCAACTGTGACCACAATGCATTAGCTGGTGAAAAATTCTGATGCTTTGTTGCCAGCTTGGACCCAACCACACAATCAAAAATTGATAAGATGGGTAAAGAGAACATGGAGAAAAGCTGCAACCAACCACTGCAAGATCTCCACACAGTCTACTGAAAGGTAGCTATGATTGGTCCTAGGCCAATCACAAGCTCCTCACTCTGGCTTTATTGTTATGCAAAGATTTTCAAAACCCTCATCCAGCCTTGAGAATACACTCCATGACCCCCTGCCTCCTCTGTGCCAGCTCATTTAGTAGATCCACAGTGCTAGGCATACTAGGCAAGCTACCCATTTGAATCAGACTCGGAAAAACATGTGTGGCAGCAGGAAGTTCTCAGAGGTGCTTGCCAGATAGTCATATTACGTTGGGATTTTCTGGGAAAACACCATGCTCTCCCTATTCCCAAAAACAAAATATTGCAACTGTGGGACATAAAAAAAAGTCCTCTATTGCCCAGAAGGACATGAGGTGGCTGCCTGCTGTAATGTGTCTGTGTGAGCTAACACTGATACCCTTTTTCCACCAACATGGAAGGAGTTGGTTAAATTGGTTCAGAACCTGAAAAGTTGGTGTCCAGTTGGAACCAAAAACTAGCAGGTTTTCCTTGACCTGAAGTGCAAAACTGTGACCATATTAATGTATGTGTCATACTCTACAGGTTGGACAGAGAGTATTGAGAAGGTAATAATGGAGTCAAGTGAGAAATCATTGGAATAATACAGCGTGCAGTGGTAGTTGGCCAATGCTTGTTTTTTGGTTTAAAACAAACCTCCGTAACAACAGAACAAATGCTCGCAAGTAGTCAATGTGATCTGCCACCAAAGTTTACTTTGGTTGTGTAACACCCTACATTGATGACACATAACTGGTGGAAGAATACTAAAAGGAACTAGTTCAAAGCACTTCAAGCTACACCTGCTTCTCCTGTGCTAATTCTGTTGGGCTCTGCCTGGTTCTCCACAATAGACCTTCAGGGTAGTTACTGGCAAGTCATGCTTGAAGAAAAAGTCAATGGGAGACCCAAAAAAAAAAAAAAAAAAAAAAAAAAAAAAAAAATGG
>JAPZEB010000024.1:9051735-9073476 GCA_029783705.1 Chaetodon striatus
CGGAACATCAACGAACACCACTGACCACTCGGTGAGTTTCATGGCTTTGAAAACGAACGTTTAAGGTGGTTTCAGGATAGATTTACACATCGCCAAAGACAGCATTGTTAAGCCAGGCAGGGGAAAGCCAAATTCTCTCAAATTGTCAGAGAAGGAGCAATCGTTAAGATTTTTGTCTTAACCACTCCATTTCATCATAAACAACCCAGGAATGGGGCTCAAAGTGCAAAATACCGGACTTCTCCTTTAATTCTGCACTGGCTTAATTTTTTCAGGCCCAAAAGGTTGTTGTTTGGTTTTTGCTAGCTTACTACCATGTAGCTTCACTGAGAATGAGGGGATTTAATTAATCAATTTCCACTTGTTCTTTATTGCAAAACATTCCTTTGATAAATGATGTTGTTCACTTTAAATCGTTTGCACACAGCCCACACTGTCAGCTCAAAGTGCATATCCCCATAGCCTAGTTTGCTAGCCCACATGGCACATTTCACACTGTATATTTGACAAATTAATGCATTTTTGTCCTCAAAGAACACCATTCCGAAACAAAGGGCTTAGTTCTCAGAGGATTAATCAAGTCATTGACTTTAAAGGTTTGTCTCTATCTTTATCTGAGGTAAATAAAGACTGACCAAATAACCCTAAATATTTCCATTTTATTTCCGTTATTTTCTATTACTTCCCATGGAAAGTGATTAAACCCACTATAATCAACCAGAAGGATCTGAAAGTTTTATCAACGTCAATACTAAGTTAAAATAAATGGCCATAATAACTGTCTTTTTTTGTTTTTGAATTCTTATTTCCTCTGACATTAGTCACACTCACACACACACATAGCCTACAGATAAACCCACACACAGAGGAGATAGAAAAGAAAAGGAGAGGGAGAGCGACCTAGGCAGAAATCCAACGACTCAGCATGTGGTTTGGAGGAACTCGTTCTGTCAAGAGGCACACTCGGAACAGAAGATCGCTGTCCCGTACCATCCCTCGTGAAACGCTTGAGAAACACAAACCATCTGGAGGCTATAGTGCACACTCTCGACCCATCAAATATTGAGGATGTTTGTCTGATTTACAGGGCCTATTTAGGACTGTTTGGACAACTTGGCTGAGGGATTGGTGCTTTAATTAAAGATAATATTAAAAGCTAATATTGCCCCTAAGACCTTTGCCTCACAGTCAACAGTGCAACAAAGTCACGGTTCTGTGGGAGAGGGTGAGAGTCCTAACCACATACACTTTTAAATGAATCTAGTCAGGCTTTACACAAAGGCCTCTCCATGTTCTTTATTTCACTGAGGTTACTGCCCCATATTCCCCCTCTTTCTCTCTCCCGATGCCAATAGCAATGCTGGCTTTTTAAGGCCCAAGCCCACCGCGGTGATGGCATATTGATACTGTCATAAAATATTACATCCTCACTTTATTCATTAGAACTGGGCTTTAATCTAAAAATACCATGGGCAGGGAATAAAACAGAGTTTTCAGCGGCACATAGATTAGGCCCGTGCTTCTCTCACTGAGCACCACAGCTCGGAAACACTGAGGCCCAAAATAGATGTTCTTCTCATAAAGGGCTCCTTCTTTGTAGTCAGCATACAGCAACAACATCTGCAGGGCAGTTTCTATGGGGGGAACAGATTCGGGCAGGCTATCAAAGAGAGAGGCGATCTCCTGTGAGAAGCGGTGGGCGGAGGACTTCCATTTTCTCTCTCTCTCTCCTTTCTTTTTTTACTCTCTCTTGCTCTTTCCCTCTTTCTCTTGCTTCCAAAAATCTGTAGCAATCAGGACGATGCTAATAAAAGACCATTAATATCACCTGTCAGCGCTATCTTTGGAAGATCCAAAATGAGAAAATGAGACAAAAGGATTCACAGTCTGGAGCTGCTCATCAAGGCGCAGGAAACCAGTGGAGGACAGACAGCAGTATGGTTTGGTGTGCTGATTTAAATAAAGCATTTGGATGACAGAAATCCATCAATGTTCCCAGATAAAGACAACATAAGGGCTACAGGACAGTCCCATTTATTATTACTGATGTTTCATCTACAAAAAAAGAATTGGTGGAATTGCGGAATTTATGCCTCAAAGCATATTTGCTCCTTTTGGGTCGGACGTAAAACAAACTCAAGCATCAAATTATTGATCTTTTTTTAGTGTTTACTTTGAGATGTTCCAGTAATGCTAGATGGGGTTTGAATTCAACAGTGCATGGTGGGATTGTCACCTCTGAACAGATGGGAAGGATAAGTAATATGACCCCTGCGTGACTCCAGATACTGTATCTTTGAAGGTAGAGAATGAACCTGTCATGAAAACGTTCTGTCACCTTTCACATTTTAGATTTTATGGTCAAGATTTTAAACACTTTGTGGTTTTAGCTGAGGAATGTGGCATTAAACACTGTTAACTATGGCAAAAAAGAAGTATGTCAAGCAATAGTCTAGCATTATTTTAAAGCTCCAGTGTGTAGGATTTAGGGGGATATATTGGCAGAAATGGGATATAATATAAAAAGTATGTTTTCTTAAGTGCATAATTACCTGAAAAATAAGAATCATCTTGTTTTCATTATCTTAGAATGAGCCGTTTATATCTACACAGGGAGTGGGTACTTGTCCTCGGAGTCCACAGTAGCCCAGGACGGACAAACCAAACATTGGCTCTAGACAGGATGATATGCATTTTCACATCAGCCACCATAGTTATCCGCGATGAGACGAATAGTGTCGGAGAAACCACAGATTTTCAACATGGAACTGCTTAATTCACTGTTTTTACCTCCTGAACATCTGGATCTTCAGTTATAAGAGAACAAAGGTTAAAACAAAGGTGCTGGGCTAGCAGCTGCTCTCTGACAACACAACAGCGTCAGAGAAATGCTTATTTGTAACATGGAACTGCTTTATCCAGTGTTTTCACAGGCTTTAATGACCTCGGGTCTCATTTCTAAACATTGTGTATGCATAAAACGAGGCCTGAAAGAGGCGTACGCCACTTCTTAATGGGAGAAACTTTGGCCCATGCTTATGAACATTTTGAAGATGGGAAATTGGCGACGCAGATGGTGAGGTGGAAGCCCAATTTTAGAAATTGTCGAATATTTTTTGGTGCGCGCCATCTTTGACTTCTGTCCGTGTATACGTTTTAAGTATGGATCCTATGCGTTGTTTTATAAATGAGAACACTGGTCCATTTATTGCAGAGAGGAAGAGACCTTTGTGGATAGTTAGGCTCCTGGTAAAAACCTCCTGAGCAATGAACACTAAGGAAATCCTAACTGGAAGTTCAAGCTTGGGAGAAGTTTTAGCTGCTGTCCCCACCACTAGATATTTCTTTAAATATTCCAGATATACAGGTAGAAATGGAACCATACCCGTTTAATTCAGAGCTGATGTAAACTACAAGAACATTGTAAGAACTTAAGCGAGTTATGGTGAAGGCCATAAACCCCCGCAGCCCTTTTTGACTGATGGCTTTTACTGGTGGCGATGGCAAGGCGTTCACTATCTGTTTAATGCAAAACATGAGCGCAGCCAGCACATAGATGGAGGCTCTGATCGGAAAAAGGTGGTACCATAATGGGGAGGTGAAAGGCAAGGGGGCAACGTGATGATAGTGGCTTCATGCGGAGCAGAAGTGTATCGAGGGCCTCGCCTTTGAACTGGTGAGCCAGCTAATTGAAACAGCATTGCCGGGGCACCGGCTGAAGATCTGGATCGCATTCATCCCCCCTGCTTTTATTCAATTTGGTCCCATCACAGGGGCGCGTCCCGTGCTTTTCTCTCCACATGGCAATAAGTCATACCCTCGCCTTTTGCCCTCGACGTGTTGCCCATCTGTGTCCCCTGGGGGCCCGGGGTGCTGAGGCCCACAGAGCGTCGAGGGATTCAGACGAGGTCTTGAGAAAATGCAGGCTGCCTGCCACTGAGCCCCTTATGGTTCTTCTTCACGCCTCTCACCTTGGACTTGACCCCCACACCCACCCCTCCTCAGCTCTTCACTGACACACACACACACACACACACACAAACACACACACACACACACACACACACCTCCTTACCCTGAGACTTTTAAGATTTACTGTTAAGAGCTGTGGCTCAGGAGGATTGAACCGTGCACTTTCTAATTCAAACAAATGCTGCACTAGGGTCACGGAATTATCATGGAGTCACAAGGTGTTTCAGATGACTCGCAAGTGTTGAGTGTTAAGCTGATAGAGAGAAGGAGGGAGAGACAGACTGCACTCTATGCTATTAGGTAGCAATGCAGCGGAAAGCTTGTGACCTCGCAGCGTGGAAATAAATAAACAAATAAAGCGATAAATAAGCAAATAGATAAACCTTCACACTCTTACCTGGTTATCACTAACCCCTATCAGAGCAGGTGGATGTAGATCTTGCGTTGTACTAGGGGGAACTTCTCATTTCGCAGAAGAGTGGTCAACGTTTTCTGTCATAGCTTTAATCAGTGTCCCACATGCACTGGCTGTTGGTTGGGCTTAGGAGTTATGAGTTGGAGGATGATATGATAGTCAGTGATGTACAGTAAATAAATATTCAAAGAGCAGATGCTTCTCAGGTGCGTTCTGGCGAAACCTGAAACAAATTGATTTGACGGCGACAGTTCTTCAAATGCTTCGTCCTAGCTTTGTTTGGTGCCAGATTTTCGAGGTTCACCATGCAGGGACGGCACAAGTGTATGCCACGAGATATTTATTTAAAACATGATTGACATGTATGCTTTAAAAAATGATGTTTAAAACAAACCTCTACCTAATGCGACACACATACAGGCACAGATGTTTTTTTTTTTTAATTGTTTTTTTTTCCACAGATGACAACATCACAGGAAGATCAGCCATTGTCATTATCATCACACCCCCTCTCCTTGTGATGTTTTCCTGCCTCTTTCCTGCTATTTTTCCCAGTAAGACTTCTGGCTTTATGTCAGTGGAAAACAAACAAACAAATAATCAAACTTTATTCATATTTAGCTTAAATTTAAACAGGCTATTTGTCCTGAAACATTAACCATTAACATAAACAATGAGAGAATATATATATCAGGGTTATTTAAGGAATGATGGATCTAAACTGACACTCCAGTTGTTGTCATATTGACTACATTGTTTAATTTCCTATCTGACTTGAAATTGAATTACTTCACCCACATGACTATGGAATATTACAGTATTACAGTGGATGTTAGACTGGAAAAGTTTAGTCACACCATAGCTATTATTGACCACCACAGTCTCTCCACCAGTTTACACCTGTGCTGTGGCTGCATGTGAACCACAGCTGCATGTGAAGTCCAAAGACTACACACAGAGGAGAGCAGAATTTGGAGAGGATCACCGTGTGATTTAGGGAGGGACTAAAAGTGTGCATAATATTCCTTCCTCTGTGGTACTCGCTGCGAGGCAGGTACAGCATCTCTGCAGTCCACCGCTCAGCTGTCACACTCAGCTGCCCAGGCGCTTCCAGTTTAAAGGAAACTTCTCACACCGCAGTCGGTAAGTGCAAAGTTTTATTCTACCAAAAAATGAACTGTAAATCAGCTAATATGACGAGAGGATGTGTGATATTATCGGTGTTCGGCGCTGCTTTGATGCATCAGGGTGAAAGTGTTGGCTTTAAAGTTTCTCTTTCTCCCGTCAGGAATTCTCATAAAGCGTGCAGCGCGCTTTTTTTAATTGAGATGCGCCTGTTTCATCTCTGCTTATTTTTGCGACCTTGCAGCCGCGTTTAAAACGTCCCAAAAAGCAAAGTAAACTTGCACGTATATTTTAATCTCTTCTTAAAATGAACTTTACCCCAATATTTTTTCATGTTGCCCCACTTTGTGGGCTTGACACTGCCTTCAAATGGAGCACTCAAAATATAAAATGTATAGGCAGAATCTATTTATGTAACAAAAAAAAATGCATAGTTGATTGCTTTGCTCTTTTATGTAGCATTGATTTCTTGTTTTTTTTCCCCCCTCCACCAAATCAATGACATTTAAGTAAAAGCCTAAAGGTAGTGCATGCATTTGAATGACAGAACTGATTTGCACATTATTCACTTTGTGTATGGGGACTTTTTTTCTCCTGAAACAAGAGCATCTGAATCTTTTTGAGCTGATGAACATCTGCAAGCATTGAGCAGTGGCACATCTTCCCTCAGTCTGTCAGCAGCTGCCACAAGCTAGATATGCCAAATTGCTTAACATATGAATGTGAGGAGGATGGGACCTGCCACTGCCCATATACACCATTCCTCCTCTAATGTAATCCTTCAGCTCAGTTTCCAGTCTCTTTTGTTGATGCTGCTTCAAGTAAACAATGTTAAGTGATAAGCAAAGTGTGTAGGAGGGGAGGAAGGAGAGGAAGAGGAAGAGGAGGAGGAGGAGGAGAAAGAGGAGGAGGAAGAGGTGAGGCAGATGAGAGGAGGAGGCAGGGATTCTTTTTGCATAAGGAGAAGGGAGTTATACGGTGGAGTGAGAAGAGATGGAAATGTTGACAAGCCTCTGGATGGATGGATTGGCTTCAGCTGATTTTTTTTTCCCCCAGCATAAAAATCAGCAGTTTTTGATTTTAAAGAAATACATCAAGACACTCCTGTAAGCCTTAAAACCTGAATTAGATAAAGATTGTTCAGGATGACGTGTTTTTTTAAAAGCCCCAGAGCACAGTTTTTACCCTTCTAAACTGTGGAGCTGATATTACAGGTTATTGAAACCCAGCTCAAATGTCTCAGTCTCAACCCTCTTTCTCTTTCTGACCCCTGCCCCTTTCCCCTTTTCTTTCTCTCCTCACTCACACACCTACATGCCCCCCCAACACACACACATAGCATATACCACACACTTGCATGAAAAGTGTAAACAGCTTGTGATAGATAGGTCGGTCCACCCTGCCTCGTCTGTTTGTGTGTTGATCCCTTCAGCAGGCCCTGCTTCTCCTGTCCGCAGCGTCAGTGATGAGTTACTACATGGATCCAGTTTCTTCCTACCCAGCCCTTCACCCCTGTGACCGTCTGGGCGCAATGGTAAGACCTCCCTCGTAAATTACCTCCGTGTTAAGGCTGCCTCAGCTACCTGCCACACAGCCAGGCCAGCAGTGTGAGGGAATGAGCATGTGTGTGTGTGTGTGTGTGTGTGTGTGTGTGTGTGTGTGTGTGTGTGTTAGCCACACTGCAAGAATGTGTGCAGGAGCATATGAGCAGTATGTGTGTGAGCAACTCTGGATTCCATCACCTCGCAGGCGCACACTCTATCTGAACATTTTTCCTGTTGAGTTTAGTCCACCAGAGTTGCACCAATAGCGCCTGTATCTGTACACGCTGTTCCGTATGATTTCGTCCTAAGTTAGGAAACAGAACTGTTGAACAAGACAATTTTCGACAAGGCTGTGAAATCGCCCTTATGAACTCTCCTGTGTTGCACAACCACCCCGCCTCAAAGATGCACTTCTCTTTAGCAAGTAATATTGTAAATACTGCGACCTGTAGGCCTCCAACCTTGCCACTAACCGATCAAATTGGAGTCAGACCATCCCTGCTGAATAACATTTCTCTCAGCTGAGCCACCCGCACAGATCTTTGCAGCAGTCTGTTTGCAAGAACACCAAGGCTCTTAACGCTTTCCAAATGAGAGAGCTGAATACAGAGTCAGAGACAGTGGTAGTCGGGAACATTGGGATTCCTGTCAGATGAGCATTTGAAGGGTGAAGGCCAATGAGCGGCAAAATAAATGCCTCCATTTGTATGCAGAGCGCCAGCACATTAGGATAAGAGACTGAGGTTATATGCAAATGGCAACCCCACCCTGGCCTGACGGAGAACATAGAAGGATACAGCTCTCTGGGTCCTAATTGGCTCAGGTGCTGGGGCTTGCCTTTGAAATTGAGACCACTGTATACTAGGGCAGACTTGGTCAAAAGGTGAGCCTGTATCACCTCGGTAGCTCTATTCTCTTAAATTTACATGAATTATCAGCAAAAGGCAGCAGGGCCTGATGTGTTTTATTTTCTGTGTTTACACTTAAGTGATTGTCAGTGTGTTAGGCTTCACAGAGACTGTGTGCAGAGAATGGTGGGAGAAAAATCAAGGCTTCCAAGCAGCCGGTAGCAATTAGAAGAAAATGCCAGAAGCCACTTCACTGCAAAGGTGATCTTTGTTTATAAGAAATTATACAACACAGTGCGAGGCTTCCCCACTGTAGTACAAGTAACATAAGCAACACATTTTTAGCAGAGCACTCTCAGTTATGCAGGTTTGGCATGACACGCTGTTCACCCTCTGGTTTAGTTTTTTTCTTACAAAAATTGTTCTAATATAAATACAAACAACATCATAGCACTCCTCACAGGTATGCAGTGCAAAGAGAGGCAGCAGGGAACCTGGGCTGGGGTCCAAATCAGTTCTTTCCTTACTCATTCATTATCTCCTACAGTGACTCTTGGTAGGTTACTCAAAGTAGCAGTAAATTATTAGTAGACATTATGTATCAGCCTCAGACTGCGTCATCACTATATTTCACAATGAAAATTTGGATATTAATAAAAACGCAGAGGGCCTATATGGTGCACTACATGATAAGTAGGGAGCGATTTTTGCTGCAGATATTTAAATTTGTCTGCAGAAAAAGAACAGGTGTCACTTATGACATTTACAACAAAAAGCTCAGTTTCATAGTGATTCTGAGGCATTTGAGTGAGACAACACACACGACATCAGAGCCCTGAAACAGCAGCCTGTAATTATTGTTATTAATTACACCTTTCCTTTTGTTTTTAACCTACAGGTGCATTTCATTACACCTGTCTGCTAACAGTAGACACTGCACTTCCTTCTTAGAACCATTAGGGGGCAATTCAACTAAATACATGTGACAATGAATGACTAAGTGAATAATTGAATGCGTGCAAGTACTGTAAATTCATGCAGCACTGCATGAGATCGGTAATGTCAAATGTCAGAATTAAAAATGGTTCAAAATTCCACAATATGTAACTTGCCCTATAGATGTTTAGTTCACAAATATTCGGCCTGTGATATGCTCCTGTTCTAATCATTGTCTTTGTGGGCAGTGTCGCTTATAGCCTCTGTCATGTTTAAGACCATGCTTTAGTCTATGTTTTGCCTTTTTCACTGTAGCAGTAGAGGGTTAGAAATGAACACACGACAGCGACATCAAAAAGAAACAGCAAGCCAATGAAATAAGATAAATAAATTGCACAAATTGACCAAGATGGGACACATGAAGGTCAAAGCTTAATGTTGATATGACTCAAATATCTAACTGATTTATATTGCAAATGCTTATTTATGGACTGGAGATACATATGTATATATATATACATTCAAGGTTCTTTAAGGTTGTTATTAGCTGTCCCTGTTCATTTTCCAAATTACAAGACCAACCTTTGCATTGAAAGTTACAGTTGATCTGATCAAATAGTATTATGGTGTCAGTGTTATCTCCGCTGTTATCTATGTCAGTCTCTCTGTCTAATCCCTAAATCATCCGTGTGGCTCCCTCCATGCCTATCTAACTTTCCCCCCTGACTGACGGGACTGATAGGAGAAGGCAGCGTCCCACGCAAACCTCTAAAGAACCTCGTAAACTGGCCTCTCCGATCCTCCGGTCATGTTTGCCATCCATAAAGCTGGCCGGCTACTGATAAATGCTGCAGTGCTTAAACTGGGGCTGCTTATCAGATCAGCAGTCACTCTATCAGCTAGTCTCTCAGTTACACATATGATGTATAGCATATGACAGTCTAACATAACTCTTCATGGAGGCAACGTTGACGAGGCTTACTAAAGCAGTGCTTTCAGTGAAACTGAATTATTGCTCTTTGAATGACTTTAATGAAATGATCACATAAACGCAAATACCATGGTGGGAACACAAAACTTTATATCTTTATATCAACATTTTATCATGAAATGAACTAGTAAAAAAGAGCACATTACAACTAGTTAGACAAACTCTTGTGAGAAACATGCCAGTCTCCTGTTCACATCACTTTCACACAGAATGGTCCAACAATATGTATTGAGTTTTTTGTTTTTTTGCCACATAAAGGCTTTGATATGCTTAAAATGGCCAAGCAGCTATCTTCTTCCCCACTATCTCTCGTATCCTTATAGAATTTCATATCTCTCCTGGCTCCCCTGTCAAGTGCTGACTTTAGACTTCCCTTTTGGTGCGACCTCTTACGTGAACACTGCTCCGATAAGCAGGATAAATCAACACGGCAAAGATAAACTAAATGAGTCAAATTTAGCCATGAGGGTTATCTGTCCTGGAAAACAATGAAAAAAAAAAGTTTTTAAAATCCAAGGTTATGCTGTCAGCCAAAGCCCCTGCATAGTTTGATCAGTTGTTTTCAGCTTAATGTTTGCACATAAATAAATGTTCTTCATGTGTAAACAGATAAAACTCTGGGTAAACTTATTTGTGACATGAAAACACATGCTGATTTGTTTTTTAGACCAGTAAAAAAAACAAGCAAGTTGCACTGCACTGGAACTGAGATTCCACTTTATTCAACTTCATTCAAGCTATATTAAATCATAGATTTAACAGCTTGAATTCACATCTGCATTTAAGTGTTTATTTAGTTTGAATTCAGGTGGGTAAAATACACAAGGTTCTGTCACTTTCACGTCTATGTGGTGCACAAAACTGCTCTTCAGCAGCACCTTGGAACAAATAACACCAAGCATACAGAAGTAAATCAACTGTGTAATAATATACAGTATGCCTCTATCCACGCTCCTCACTTCACTTTTGCTAACTTACTGTGTGTTTTTTGTCTCTAGAGGCACAGTGGCGGGGTGGCAGTGGGCCCTCAGACCCACCTCCCAGGTGTGGTTCACCCTCAGCAGCAGTACTATCCATCACAGCCCCTTTACATCCAGGATATACCCCTGCAGGAGGTGCCCAACGGACACGACCTGTGCCCTACAGGTAAGAAATGGACAAAGACAATTTTACCTCAAATCTGGTGTGAGGAGCTGAAAGGAAAGGCAAATGCATATTAATTCGTAGTCAATACTCACAGATATACAGTATCTGTAAAGATTTTTAAGTGTTAATCTGTACAAAAAGAACACACTTTGGTTTCGTTTTTACTCGTACTGTACACGCTTCAATAAATAATGGTTAAAAAATAGTCAGTAGTCTATTGTGAAAACACAGCTTACAGCAAACAAAAGACTTTGTGTTAACTGGAATGTTAAATGGGCAATCATTCACACTCTCGCATTCATGTCCGTGATGTTGACGCACACATTTAAACTTGCTCATTTAGTTTGTCAGAACAAACACGCACACGTGGTCTCGACTTGGCCTGTTGCTCTGAGTCCACTGCACGAGGGATGTTGGAGATGCTAACCCTGAGGGCAATGCCTTTACCAGATTCACCCCTCTCACTTCTTCTCTCTGTATCATTCCCTCTTTTTTCCTGGACACAACCAAATGCCCTGCATTCTTCTTCTTCCAACCCTTTTTCTGTTTTTTCTGTCTTTCTTTCTTTTTTTTTATATGGGTTTTATTTTAAACTGGAACATTCCTTCCAGAGCATTTGCCTGTGTTTGACTTTGGCCTCTTCTCGTCCTCAAAAGTGATTGATGCTGGTGGACTGGGACGCACGCCACGGGAGTAGGGTAGGGGTGCTGGGGGGCACAAGCTTTCTTCCGTCACCTCCCTGAGCTGGATGCAGGGGGCAAGACAGGGGGCCAAAGGGCGGCCATCTTTTTCCCAAGCCTCTGGTTTGGTCTCTAGAGAGGTGGAGGGGGCCTGAGTGTGCATATGTGTGTGTGTGTGTTTGTGTGTGCGTGTGTGTGTGTGTGTGTATGAGAGGGAGTCAGGATTTGATGGGATTTGCTGATGTTTGTTGCCAGAGACACACTCCTTTGGAGCCCTCACTTCATTGCTCCCAGCGCTAAACCGTTGACATAAACATTGCTGAGTGGAAAAAAATGACCGAGCCTTGACCTCTTTTTTTTTCTCATCCTCCTTCTAAATCCTACACTATGCAGACCACAGGTCTAAGAGCATTCTAGCCACCTGGAGATGTTCTTAGAGTCATTTAGCTCTTGTCGGTGGTGTCTTATAGAGCATCTGAGGTTTTTGTGCTACCACTGTATGGCGTTATGAGTCTGTGCTCATCTTAAAAGCAGCCAAATAACCTCTGACACAGTCTCCACACCCTGCAGCCGTTGCTTTGACTCATTCCTGTCAAACTGAAATGCGGCTTCCCCTTGAATATATTGCACTTGCAATTTCAGAACACTCATTCAATTTGTATATAATTAGAAATGGAGGCACAAACTATTTCAACTTCCTCCTGCTGTGTAAGTGATTTGGCACCTTGGAGATTTTTACTTTGAAGTCACATGTGCGGACCATTTATTTTTTAACCAGTGAGGTTATGCCAGGTTTTAATTATAATTATTTGCTCATTAATTAAAAGTGAACAAGTGTTTTATTTAACCAAGCAGGAAACATCTTAGTCAATCAACTGAAGATTTGCTGGCATATAATAGAATACAGTGACTTATAAAGCACCCCTTTGAAGTTTACTCTGTTTGACTAAAAGCTGCCATAACAGATTTTTTACTTGATACTGCCTTGATACCAGTTGATGCTGTAAACTTGTTAGCAAACAGTCATTTATTTACACATCCAGTAGTTTCTCATTTGGAGCTGTGTTTTAGGCCACACGTCAAGTGTACATCATGGAAGTATAAAAAGAACTGGATACAGAGTTCAGGGCAGCTCAGTGGCGCATAAAGCCAAAAAAGTTCTACTTCCCAGGTGTATCCTCTGCATCACTGGGCCGATAGAGCAGGCGTACTAGAGACTTTCGAGAGCTGAGAGGCTAACTTCCAGTTGAGTCCTCTGCTTACTCCTGGCTCTTCAAAATGTTATCAGACCAAATCCTATACAGAAATGTGTCATTTTGCAGGGCTTGTGATGCTCAAAAATGTTTTCCACCGGTGCAGTGGAGTGAAGGTCTGTGGTCTATTTTGGCCAAATGGCATCACACGATGAACCTGGAAGTTGTAATTCCACTGTTTGTCCACCACAGAAATTGGCTTTAAAGCCTTATGCACCCCTTTGGGGCCTGGTGTAAGTCAAATACTCACCCTCTTTTTGCTTTGTTTTATGTTTCTACCAACCCCTGAGAAAAAAAAATGTGTCTTTAGCTGCTACATGCTCAGCTGTGCTCACCCACTAGTTTCTAACTTTGTCTATCTGCTGTTTACTGCTGAGCAGGTAGTGTACAGTAGGCTTTACAGTGTTTTTACTGACAACAGCTGTCTGCTGCGAGCAAAAATGACACTATGATAGTGGTGAGAATGAACCAAAACCGTTAAGTTTCACGTCAGAAAGATATCCAAGGGGAGATGCAGATGAGATTCAGGTGGTTCTCTGTAGGTATGCAAGGGACAAGTCTCCCTCATTATTAAGACCCCCTTTCACCTCAACCACTAAAAGAAAGTAGCAGGACTTTTAATTCGGCAAAATTAGATATTTATTCAGGATATTTTTAGCCTCAAAAATTTCAGGGGGATGAACTCCAATCCCTCTGTTTCATTTTAACAAGATTTGTCAGCCATTTCAATATCATGTATTGGCACAACATTTAAAAAGTGATAACCAAATAATTAGAAAACCAATTACACCACATGTTAGTCAGTTAGCTGACAACATTTCTAGTTATTTCACAAACTAAAATCCACTTTCATCTGTATATGTGTTGATATAGTTTATTTAACTTTTAAAGTGGGTATGTTACATTGGACTTTACAGCTCAAGTCACTTCTTGGAGAATGGATTGGGTGTTGTTAAAATGAAATGTGTTAGTGTGAGAAAGAAAGAGAACAGAGCAGATGTGAGGCGGGGATGTTGGATGTTACGGGACCATCGCATGTTTGGCCCAGAGCCCAATGTCACACACACTGCTTCCTGACAACAGCCATGCCATGGTGATGTTTACACTAACCCAGCTCTACTCTTCACTATCCAACACTCACACCACAGGGTCTGCTATAAACTCCCATTGTGGAAATTCACTATTTGTGTGTGTGTGTATGTGTGTGTGAGTGTGTGGGAAAAAAAGGAGTGACTGTGCAATCTCATTGAAATCCCGGCGCAGATATCACACACATGCATACGCACTCCACCAACATCCTGCAGTGATGCACACTCCACATATTCATTCATTAAATTCACACCCTGCACTCTGGTGTGTATTGTATTACAGCATCCTCCCATTCAGTAAAGTAGGCACATACGCACGCACAAACACAACACAGACACACACACGCTTTCACACACATCCACTCCCAGCACTCATGAGTTCACTGTACATTTAAACATGCCCTCCCATTTAGTACACGCAGACACAGCTGTGATCTGGCACTCAGGGACCATTGGCCTGTGTTTTATTTGATGTGATTTGACAGCTGGACGGTTGGAAGAGGAGGGGAACGGGGTGGAAAGCAAAGGAGAGTGGGTGGAATACAGTTTGAGGAGAGAAGACGGATAAGGAGAGGGATAAGTCACAGGACTGGGACTGGGGTTGGTGGGAGAGGAGGAGACAAGGGGAGGGGAGAAAGATCTGGAGCCTTGAGGGGGGGAGATGTGGGGCTTCGCCTCTGATGAGGGGCACGTCCTCACGGGCGCAGGCCCATTTTTTATTTCTAAAAGTAAACAGGCAGCCTGCGGGGGTCTGGGGGGTTATGGGAAAGGAGGAAACAGTGATGCTAATCAGGCCGGCGCACACTTCCCCCTCCAACAATAAAACAAAACAAGAGTGGAAACACGGAAAAGCGACAGACAACTGTGGAGGAATGGGCTACACCACCGCCATGGTCCTACATTTAAACTGCATAGTGTGATGATAGTTCTGAGGCAAGAGGTGTTAGTCAATAAACAGCGGAAAGAGGTGATCTGTTACTACTACACTGTACATTTGCGGGTTTTGAAGTATTTTTAGAAATCTGAACTATTTGAGTTTCCACATTAGGCTTCTGAGAAGTGGTTGCATTGTGCATTGAAATCGGGCATTTACAGTAGAGTCACTCTGGAATTTCTACCCAATAACTCAAAGTGCTTCTCTGCTGAACTAAAAAAAGAAACCATCTCAGTGAATGATTTCTAGTGAATATGCTTCTCCTTTAGATGAGCCATTTATTTAAGTGTTTTTTTTAAGTAAATGCTTTTGACCTTAAGAAATGTCTAGATATTTTCCCTCACTATAAGCTACTGGCTGTGTACCCAGCTTGAAACGCCTTTTACTTTCTCGTTAGCTTTTTTAAAGATTTTTAAAGTCGCTCTGCTCTAAACCATCAGCCAAATACCCGACTGTTAAACTTCCCTTTCCCGGAGTTCTACGAGTTTTATTTCTAGGAAGTATTAGTGTGGTAAGTTCCTCTCGATAGTGCGGTGACTAATTACAAACCACTTCAGTTGGATAACATGCAGTTCTGAAACGCATGCAATCACTGACGGCTGATGATGCAACAGATGCCAGCTCATCAGGAAAGGTGGCGCTTTAATGAATCCTAAGAGAGACCTCCTATTGTTTAATGTTTATATCATGAGCTTAGCAATATTCACACACTGTTAACTACAATGAGTGTACACCGGTAATGGTAAGAGTGAATACCTCTTACTGTGTCTTGTAATGTGGGTTTATAGTAGAATCAAGTCCATCCTATAGTAGGGAAAGGAAAGTCCTTCTCAGTAATCACTTGATGTAAAGAACATTTATTCAACAATTAACACACTACAACAAACAGCAGCTCTGTTATCACAGCCTGATCATCATTGTTGCTGCTTACTATGATCTACAAACTTTATTTGTTCAATGAGAGATGAATTAAAACCACAGACTGGTATATTTTTGCCTCAGCTTCAGGCACTAGTGGAGCTTTATCTGAGAGCATGGTGGTAACAGAGAGGAGGGAGGGCGAGACGAGAAGAGGGAGGTCTGGGAGGCAGAGAGACTCGGAGGGGGGTGGGGATAATTGAATTATCTGCACAATGGAGTGATGGGGGGCACGTGGTGCCGCTAATGGAGGAAGAGATGTCCTTTTTAGCGAAGCTAATTGTTCAGAAAAGAGCTGAGCCTTTGTTCAGGGAGGCCCTGCTACTTTCCCAGTGCACTTACATGCACACAATTTAGCAGAGCGCGCACACATAGACACATGCACACCCCCTGACACACTCACACACACGTGGTCTCAGAAGAGACTTTGGAATGTGAGGCACAAGAAAAAGATGTACACAAGTACAGTACACATGCATGGGCACACACACAGGGATACGCCACTTCTGTCCCAGCTAACCCTCTGATCTCAGCAGGAGTGCATCCCGCCTGTGGCACCTCAGACAGCATTCACCGCAGATAGAGCTGAGACTGAGCTGCTAGACAGAGGCCACAATGACCCCACTGTTTTACTGTCTGCTGTGTGTGTGTGTGTGTGTGTGTGTGTGTGTGTGTGTGTGTCCATCGCCCCTCTGTGTGTGCGCTTGAGTGTCTGTAAATGAGTGACTGATCGATTACACGCTTAATGCCGTCTATTCACACAACATACCAAACCTGTCAGGCCACATCCATTGTCGAAACCTTTTTATACATAGTTAAGTCATTATTTCAGATTTAAGGTTTGTAAATGTGAAGGAAAAGTATAGTGTTGAAATCTAAATACTCTTGTGCTCCTGCTGCGAGGGCACCGACATCAAAGACAAATATCACTTGACAGCTGTATGGATTGCTCTAAATCGAATAACCTTTCAGTTAACTCTGTGAAAAGTAGCAGGTGCAACGGTTACATCTAGGGATTATAGACGGGCAGACAACACAGATGTGCCAGCGAGACACAGACAGCGAGCAGGAGAGGGGAGGCAGCTTTAGCTAGGGGTGCTATGCTGCAACTCAGAATGAGTGAAGCCAGCTAACTGTCAAAACCATGGCAACAGCATTTACCACGTGAAGAGAAGAGACACTGAAGGCAAAACTTGTTTGATCTGGGACATGTCTCCTTGAGTGTACTGGTGCATATGCTGTGTGGTTGTTTTATGAGTGTAAGACAATTAACAATCCCTTTGTCTAAATAGGAAATGACGTAGTTTGTTTCAACAAGAGTTGTTTTGTTGGGTTTCTATTGTGCAAAACTTTGACACAAGCAGTTCCACAGTCGATACCGAGATCTTGATAAAGATAAACCAAATGTTTAGCTTTTTTTTCTTTTTTGTTTTAATGGAAACCATTTTCCTCATGTCAGTGCCCTGTTCATGAAAATGTGTTTGTCTTCAAGGTCATTGCACACCAGGCTGTCTAAGGGTAATAGAAATGGTCATTGCTCTGAGAGACAGATCTCTAACATAGTGTTCTAAGATACAAGAGCAGAAATATTCAGATGTTTCGTAAAAACAACTGCCCTTTTACAAGTAGAATTTTACTTGAATAGTTCAGTTCTTCTCATAAAATCAATGAGTAAGATAAATAAATAAATAAATGGGGTTTTTATAATATAAAAAATACTGGATACAAAGTAGTGAAGACAGGCAGAAGAAACCCCAAAACTGAAATGGGCAAAGTGACGCCAGCTCAGATATTAGTCAGCAACACCATTAAACCTCTAATGGCTGCACTTAGGCACCAGCGACCCGGGCTGTCCTTTTAAGAACAGATACGAGGGACTTCATTAACAGAAAACAAAGAGATCCAGTCAAAGAGAGACTGACTGAGTGACTGAGATGAAGTGAGACATACTGTTCCCCCGTCCATTCTTCTCCTCCATCATACCCCCCCCACACACACACTCTCTGCCCCTGGTGAGGCAACTCCTCTCACCGCAGAACCCACCAGCACTCTTCCCAGACGAGGCTCCTATCAGGCCAATGAAACCTGATCCAGGGCTGCTAATGGAGCCGGCGAAGTACCACCGGTTGAAAAATCCATGAGTGATCAATATCCTTGGCTCCCCAGCCTCCATACATGCATGCGTACAGTACATGCAAAAGTATCATATCGATGCGCACGGTAGGTTGCGCCATATGACTCACTCTAACAAGATTGCTTATGATGTGGTGGGATGTATGGGAAAAAGAGGGCTAATGCTTTAGAGAAAACCATTTACATTGTTTCATTAATGAACAAAAGACCCCACGATCCCTTCAGTATTTCTTGTCAGAGCTCAATTTTCTTGCATTTGTTTAAAAGCAGCAGGTTCCAGAGGAACTAGTGTGAGAATTACTTTTATAATCTGTTATTACTCTCTCTGTTGCCATGGGAGGTGTTCCCTAATGGCAGTGGTTTGCTCCGAGTGGAGCCTTACTGTGGGTAAAAAGCCCAATCTTTCTCTTGTCTTTGTTCTTTTCCAGTGGCAGAACAAATTCTTGATTCAATTTCCAGTCAGGCATGGCCATTGTTCCTGATTATTGTAGATAAGAAAGTACAAAAGTCTAAAAAAAACAATGCAAACTGAAAATTAGAACAGACAGTTTACCCTGTTCAAACTGGATTTTCATCGATGGTCTTTGTGACAGGAGACCCACTTTGATTGATTTTAATATCTGCACAACCAACCCATTGTTAAACCACATACTGTATACCTAGTTTTCATTTTGTACCTATTTGCAAAGATACACTTTATCACAAATACCTGATGCAACTGTGTAAAGAAAAAAAGACATGTTTGTTCTTTATTGATCAGTACAAGGTGAACAGGAAATACTCTGAGGTGTTTATGAGGGTGAGTTACAAGTTATGAGGAAGCCTGGACCTGCAGAATATAGGACACAGACAGGCCGGACTCTCCTTTCAGCTCCTTTTAGTTAACTGCTCCCCACACATACACTACAGCTAAACTGTATGTTGCTATTTTAAGATCTAAAGACAGCCTTTAAAGAAAGATTGCTTTGTTATTTAGCCTCAGGAATCAATATACCGCTCTTAAAATGTTCCTTTAACAGATAAAATATGGTTACCATGCTGTTTTTGTCCCATGTAGTATGCCTGTGACATTTCAGTACAGTTCACTGAGGTCATGGTGTCATATAATTTAATGGTATTTCTAAAACTTGCTTTATTTTCGTCACTGAAGATGGTTAGATGGAGTTGTTCAATGAACTTTTTGCTGTCATAATTGGGAAGTAATGTGGTTGAGCATTACTCCAGCTCTTTATCAGGCTTCTCAGCAACTCTCACAGCTCCAGAGGGTTTCTCATCCCAGTAAAACGGGAGTAATTTGCGGGAACATGAAGACTCCTAACTGCGTCTGATGACGTGAAGGGGTCTTAGGAGGTTCTCACAGAGACACAGGGGGGTGGGGGGGTGGGTGGTAGTAATGTGTGTGTGCGTGAGTGTGTGTGAGTGTGTGTGTGTGAGAGAGAGTGTGTGCGTGTGTTAGGGGTGGGGGGGGCATTGTAATTGAATTGTGAATCAACTGGCAAGTCAGCCCCAAACACCGCCCCCTTCAGCTGTCGTCGCACTCCAGCTCTTCGCAATGCAACGCCCATAGCCAGAGATAGATAGGAAGAAGTGAGTGAGTGTGTGAGCGAGTAAGAAAGAACGAGGAAAAGAGGGAGTGTGTGTACATGTACCGGAGAGGGAGAGAGGGAAAGAGAAAAGATAAGTTAGGAGTGAGAGAAACTGAATCTCATTTCAGTGTGAGGGGAAAGGTAACATAATAATCGGCCAGTAGAATTGACCGGGGCGCCAAAGGAAGAGAAGATTTCCCTTATAGTGTGTTTTTTGGAGCTGTTAGAATAAAAGAGGGGACGCGGCGTTTTTAAGACACGCTGATCTGATGATCATGACGGCAGCTGTCGATATGAAACCGACGTTAACAATCATAAAGGCTGAAAAGATGGACGGTGAGTAATACAACTCTTCTGTGAGAGCTTGACAGTTAACACGAGACTAACGTTACTCCTGAATGTTTCCTTGTAACGTAACCGGCTGCTGGCAGATTACGTTGATGTTGATAGTGAGAATTCTCGGTAATAAGATGCGCTCAGAGGGACACAACGTCCTGAACGTAATTCAGTGTGAAGACGCTGATGGTTGCTCAATATTGGACAACACGCAACACTTGAGAATTGCAATCACGCCAGAGGCTCTATATAACCTGCGTGTGTATGTGTATGTGTGTGTGTGTGTGTGTGCGTGTGTGTGTGTGTGTTTCTCATTTTTGTTGAATGAATCACACCGGCCTTTATAATTAATGGTATGGTGATGTGTGTGAGACAAGGGGACAATATGGAAAAGTTATTTTTACATTTAGACATATCATAAAAGTAGACTTGATGTCATGTAGGCAGAATACACTGTCACACAACACAGTGACATGAATGTTTAATTCATACAAAATGATAATGTTTTCTAGTGTTTTTAACAGTGCCTCATGTAGCTGGCATATTTTCACACACACACGCATGTGTTGAACTTATTACTCTGTCAGATTTGCTTTGACATGTACCCTTTAAACAGTTGTGTAAGTTAAGTTTTGTCATATTTTGCTCAGGAGGTGTGTTGCTCAATCTATCTACATGCTTTGTAGTTTTGATTTCTTCCTGCTTTGATCTCACTGGGGATCTTTCTCCATCTCTTCTTCTCTCCCATCTAAACACCCATCTCTAACCCTATACTCAGTGCCATAATGGGAGAGCCAGGGCACTCTGCCCAGCCGGCATGGGAGACAGGCAGTAGTGCCTAATCACTGCCCTCCCCACCAACCCCACTGTCTCCTCTACCTCCCCCTCCCCTCTGCTCCTTCTATACCTCCCCCTCCTCTGCGGTGGTTGAAACTGACTTTCCAGAGGGAAGGAGAGGCAGGCTGAGGTGATGAATCTGCAGTGCTGAGGCTTGCCTCTCTGACCCCGCTGCCTGGAAGACTTGGCTTGCTCCAGGGGTAGTCCAGGGCACATACAGGGAAGCCCACAACTGTGAGCTTTGTTTGGGTTTAAACCTTTGTGTGGTTTCACTTCTTTTTTTTTTTGCTTTTGCACAGAGTGATGTTACACATGGTGGCATGTTTGGATGATTTGCATTTAGCAGCTTTTCACATTAACAAATCCCCTGTGCTTTTGCAGCTCAGGTGGCGTTGAGCCTGTTAGTAAAGCAGCAAGCAGCACTGATGCATCATGGAAATTTGATACTAATTGCATGTGTTGACCCACTAAGGGGCTGTGACTCACCACATTAACCACCTTCCCCTCGCTGTCAGTACCTGCAGAGCGTAGATTCCCTCATACACATCTCACAAACTCACAAGAAAAGTGCTGACAGCTGCAGTTAAGTTGCCAAAGCGTAGCGCTATCTTGCAAAACCATTTCGCAATGCTCGCTCCCGCTTACCCTTACTTGGGTGCACTTGGGTCAGGCAGAGGCTGCCAAGGAGCAGCTCACAACTTCACACAAACACATCTTTTCTCCACCTCTCTCTCTCTCTCTCACACAGACACGCTGTTCTGTTCACTCCTTGTTATTACCATGCCTACAAGATAAGTGTACTACCACTGTCCAAGGCTGTTCGTGATTCTAATAAGACACAGCAGTGATGCTCAGTGTTGCAGGCATGTGAAGGCCCACGACACGCTCTTTGCTTACAACTTGCTGAAAGACATAAGTGCTACATACAAAGCCAGAATGCATTTTTTCTGATTTTTTTGCATTTGTGAAAGCAGCTGCTGTCCCAATGGGCATGGCTGC
>JAPZEB010000024.1:9073576-9090954 GCA_029783705.1 Chaetodon striatus
TAAGCAAGCTCAGAGCTATGGCATTGTGGTAACAACAGTCTTTTCATTCTCCAGACACCTGCAACCACATACTGTACATACATACATACCCCACTAACCGGCTTAAGTGGCTTCAACCCACCTTGCTATATTATTTGTTTTCCTTTGCAATGGAAGTGCTGCCGGTCTCAGCTTACCCAAGGCCTGTCCTCTATCTTTCTCCCTCCAGTGGAGATAATTCCTTTTAACGCTCACACTGTGCCAGGGTCAGAGGTGCACCCAAACAAGACATCTAAAGTTCCACAAAGCTTTTATTCCTCTGTTCAGTAATAGTAGTGAATTCCTGACACAGCATACTTACTTCTATGTAACACAGACTATGATAGCTTATTATTGAAAGCATCATGTAGCCATAACAACTGTCAGTTCCACAGAGACAAGCTTTAAAGGTAGGAGAGGGTATTACTTAACCGGGAAGGTGTTTGATTGTGAAATACATACATGAAAGTGCAAGTGCTCTTGTACAGCTTAAGTTCTTATTGAGTGTTAAGGTCTACTCGTGTTACATTGTTCTGAGGTTATCCAAGTATAGATTTAATATTCCTGAGAGTTGTCAATCATTTACAATACAAAGAGTTGCCCGTTTTGGACTTGAGTGAGTCGCCCCCCTTTTGCTTTCTTTTTCTGTTCATCAGGCCTGAAGTGTCAGGGTTCACTGACTGACAGGCATGTTTGTGAGCATGCCCTGCTGGGTGGCATGCATAGAGGCATAGAGGGAGCTTGAGTGGGAGGCTCACTTTTTATCTGATCAAAAACTCTGCTGTTTGTTATAACTGGCGTGCCTGGTGCTTCTTTTAAGAGCCCTTATAAGGCATCTCCTTCAGCGCCCGGCACATGCACTATGCATACAGGCCATGCCACACGGATGACTCCAGAAAGGCTTCACTGATTTTTTTTTTTTTTTCCAAGGTGCCTCCCATGTTGGTAGGGTGCGGAGAGGGGTAGCATTCGTCAGAACAGAGGGTGTTACATAAGCTTCAGGTTTTTGCTTCGGTGTGTTTGTGTCAGCACTCCTTCAGTAGCGCAGTGTAATATATGCCAATGTTTGAGTGTGCGTGGCTGCCTGGCAGCTGTGCAAACACTGTTTGGGTGATCCAGGCTTCTCTTGATGTGGTCTGTCAATGAATCGGGCCAAACAGAGCAAACCGGTCCGTTTTTTCATCTGATGTGCGCCGTGTCAAACTGAGGACGATATGGTTAGCCGGATCAAAATTTGATTAGTAAGTCCAGTGTTCACTTCAACACCCAAATGTCATTAGTTAGTGTTTGACCAGGCCATGTCTGTGCCTAGAAGGTAAATGATACCAGCTTACTCAATGGACCTCCCTGTGCTGGTCAGAGTTGTCATCAGACTGGGCGGATACCAGTGAAGTAGCTGTGAGTTTCCACAATGATGTTGTTTTTCTTTCTTTCCCGCGTTTCTCAGTGATGCCACTCTGTTACATCCAATTACCCCCCCTCCGTCCATTCGGTCGGCATTTCATTCATTGCTCCTTCATTCATCCTGTCATCTGCCGTGTTGCCCATATAAACATAAAACCATTATACTGCGTGGGTCCTATCTCGACGCTTCCCTGGTGACTACACGCCTTAATCTTTGCTTATAAAGCTTAGTCATAAAGCAAGGCGTGTTAGCACCAGATACAGCCGTCTGCTAAATAGTAAGCATATGGTGTGTGTGTGTGTGTGTGTGAGAGAGAGGGGGTGGGCGTTTGAGGGATGGAGGAAGAAAGGCCTTCCAAGGTGTGGCCGATATGATGGTTGCAAATAGTCCTTGTTAAGCTAAAAAAGATTTTGAGACCAGAATTATTGGAGCACTTCTTCTTGCGATCAGTCTTCAACGGCTTCTCATTTTACTTGCATTCCACAAAAAGCCAACAACCAAAACAAAGGAAAATATGTTCCTTGGCTGGGGAAGTAAAGCATTAACAAGCTTTTTTTGTAACAGACAACTCTTTTTCAATCATCCACCCACCCACTCGCACAATTCCTCCTCAAGTATTCCTCCCCCTCCTTTCCCTTTCTTCCTCTGTTTCCAGTGTCTTTCTGTTGGCCACATGAGTTTCTCTCATGACGCCTTGATGTGGTGTATAGTGAGTTCCTGGTGAGTGCACTTTGTCCCATCCCCAGTCATTCCTTGCTTGTAATCCCTGAGTCATGGCAATAGACGCCTGCTGCACCACACGCCACTGGCTGTCCGACTGCGCGTCTGCTTGGCTCGCTTACTGGTTTCTGCCACCACAGGCCTACATTACCAGTCTGACTGTGAACCCTAACTGGCCTGAAGCTGCCTCAAAATGGTTCCACAACCTCCCACGCATCTTAACATTGTCCTGAATGCTTTAGAACTTTTTTTGTCCACTTGCTCTGTTGCTGTTTCTGTTTTATAGTTCTACATTTAGGAGCTGTGTTTCCTATAATGGGATGGAAACTGAGCTAGTTTAGAAACACGCCTGCTTTGAGAATCAGTCTACTGTCCTGAAAGGCAGCAGGTTTTTTTCACCACGGATGTTCAGCTGTCCTCAACGAGGCCATGTCACTCATTTAGTTCAGTGTATGTTCCAGATTTTCTTCCCTTGTTTTCTGTTTTGTCTGCGTTCGCTGCACACCACCTGTTTTTGGAGTCAGCATGCGTTGCGTGCTGCTTTTGTAATCAGGTGAACAAATGGGGCACAGCCGCAGACTTTGTGTGTATCAGACCTACAGCATCAGACTTGTATTGATTGATTGGCCTGCCAAAGCAAAGGAAGATAAAGAAGGGTGTGTTTGCGTGGGTGGCTGGCTCTGCGGTGTAGGTGCGACTCAGTGGCGCTCATGATGAGTTGGGCCTCAGTGACGCAGTCAAATGGGAGGCACATGTGTTCTGGCAGCCATAGAGGAGGTCGAGGAATGGGACTCGATGTAAGTTTTTAGACTGCCTCTGGAGTTTAGCTATGAAAGTAGAAGCAGCTGGATTCCATTGTCTGCCTAGCCTGAGCTCCCTAGTTTCTGCATGTTTTACACATTGATGTGAGTTGCCCTTTCTGACAACATCTGCTGTGGGCCCACATATTCAGAACATAATGAGAACTTGACTTTGGCAGCATTTTGTTTCAGAAATGCCGTAGTGTTGGTGGAAAATGATCTTTTGGCTTCACATAAACGCTCATTAGAGGTGCTCTGTTTGTTGCCCAAAACATGTTTGTTCTATGCATAGTAACAGAGTAGCTCTGACAAATTTTGAGTCATTGAGCAGGAATTTTACAAGATATGGTCACTGCTTTCATCATGACCAGTCACATTGTCAGTTGAAGCAGCACGATATCCCCTGAAGTCCAGTCATTCTTTGATGGAGTGAGTCACGGTCTGTCTGTGCATGCTTATGTTTGTATGAGTGTGTGTGTGCCTAAGTGAAAGAAAGAGAAACAGAGAGGAAGATAAAGAACATAAGGTGATCATGAGTTTACACATCTACGATGATATGCGCATGCATTTGAAATCTCTCCCATCTCTTATTGCAAAACACTGAGTTGTAACTTTCCAGTTATCAAATCGCAGTTTACATCTTTTTGAGCAGCTAAGTCAGCCAAAGCTGAGGTGCTTCACCGTGTCATGAAAAATAACGCCCATATCTTAACAAAGATAAAGAAAGAGGAGATGTTGCCAAATGTTTGATGTTTCATGCTTCTATTAGCTATGGAGCCTACACTGCGCTTAAAATAGAAGGGTAATTCATCATCTTGAGCTGAAACCATTTTGCCACTTAGACCACAAGTCATTTTTGGTCGCATTAGAGGAAAACAAGAAAGCTGTGAGAAGCACATTAGCGATTGTAAAACAGAGGTGGAATGTGAGGCACGCAACATGAAAACACTGCGGTCTGGGGGGAATTTATTTATCAAGTATCCATCTGTTGCCCATAGCTTGCCTTCAAACAAGCAACAAGCGCTTATATATGTTTGATTGTATAATCAAATCCAGCCACTACAAGACGTACATGTGTATGTGTTGCACAAAAGAACGGTTGAATGGCGAACAATTCCATCGGTGTGTGCATGAATGTGTGGCTGTCCCACATAATTCACACTTATATCAGGAACCTGGTTGTGGAATGTATCAGTTTGGACTAAAAATGGGGCAGGCACAATGTTTTGTGGAAAAAATGCAACACAGAGAGTAAATTGTTTGTCAGATATGTCGTGTGTTTGGTTTAACGCCTAAACAGTTCCCCCAGAGCATCCCCTGTCTGTTTACAACAGGGACGGAGCCTGGGAGGCAGCTAGCCGGGATACAGCTAAGCTAGCACCACCTGCACTCTCCAGTGCAGTGCTCGCCTGTCAGTTCCCTTTTCTCGCCACCATGCCTAACACTGGTGGATAAAACAAGACAGTCAAATCCTTTTGGTCTAAGCAGTACTTTCATTATAAATATTTAACATGTATGGAGGTCATGGAAAACCTTCAAGTTGTGTGAGATTTGTCAGATCTCTACTGTTTGTGTAGCGCTTTAGTGCATGCTGGGTTTTTTCCCCAATATTATCCTCAAAGTAATAGAGAACTTGAAAGTTGTGCAATGGGCTGTTGTAAGAAATACATTACTGTTGCTCAACCATTAATACTTGAAGCATACCTAAAAAAAAAAAAACAGGCTTTTTCTCACTGTTCAAGATCACAGAGCAACAGGGCTTGTAGGCAGTTAAATAAGCAACATGGAGCCAAATCCTGCTGAAAGCGCCTTGTCTCTGTTTCCCTCGTTCTTCTGGAAAGGAAAGAATTTCCATCAAGCTTTTAGCAAAAATATGTTTAGCGTCTGTTGGCGATGGCGCGTATCATTTCAAACTCAGAGGTAATGTCATATCAAGCGCTGAGACTTTGGCATAAACAGTAGAGTTAATGCACTTTTACATCATGAGCTAATATGATTTCAGAGATGGAGGGAGTGGAGGAAAGAAAGACAGCAAGGCAGCTATGGGGTATTAGTCTCACTTATTGTCTGCTTCAGTAGCCAGTATGTCTGTGGTGGTGATGATCCTGGACGACTGTAGCTTCATGGCCAAAGACAGATGTCAGCAGTGGTGGCCTCGTCCCATACAGCTGCTTTACACCACCACAGGCTTGCGCTTCAGGAGGGCAGCCAGAAGCCAGTGGTGGAGACCTAAGAATAAAACTAGTGTTTCAGCACTGTTGTCTGTGATGATAGGATGGTACTGGTTTGTGCGTTGGATCTCTTGCAGTTAACACTGTCCTGTGCTGGAGTAAGCTTGGGTCTAAGTCTGGTCTTGCTTCTTCAGTTTGACTTGAGCCAGGCCTACTCATCTATTCCTGGTCCTTGGCATTGGGATGGAAATCTAAACAGCGGAGCGGCTGGCTGAACAAGCGGCCCTCTCAAATCCAGACTGCCACCCCGTCCTCCTCCTCGTGCTCCACTGCAGCCCTCAGCCACCACTTTATCACCCCGTGGTGCTGAATGGGCCCCCTTCATGTCGGTCGGGTTTATGACCCTGCATTCTCAGACCAGGGGTCCAGATACGGATCTCCATCAAAGGCTCTCTCAGATACTACTGTCACCTCTGGTCTGCTGTGGGTAGACTGGTCTGCCTTAAAGAGACGATTATAAGCCCTTGGCAAGTAGCCAAGACTTCCTCTCTTTTTCCCTGCACTGTGTCATGACCCCACTGATATGTACCTGTATGCATGTTGGAATATTCAGGAAGGGTATGACCCTCACCTGAACCCACAACTCACCTCACTTCCCACAGGAAGTGGCAACTTAGCCACAGGAAATGGACTCTTTTGCTGATTTAAATAAAGCCCACCATACACTCTGCCACAGAAGGGCATAGAGAGGAAGACATGATGCTTTGACACTGATATAAATAAATGGCCATTGACCCTAAAGTGTTTCACTTTTAAAAAGCTCAGCTCTGAATAGCCTTTTTGATGTCATCCCTTTTTTTTCTTTTTTTTTTTTTCCTCACGCCAACACACACCCACTCACTGGATAAACTCTATAGGGCTATTTATAGCTCAATTGCATGATAGAAAGCATATTGTCCATTATTTGTTGGGTCTGGTTGCCTGCTTTGCTTGTATCATTGCATCATTCTGAGAGGAGGCAGCAGCCCAGGCTTTATGAATGAAGCAAGTCTCCGCCAGAGGCTGGAGATGGCACTGATCCCACTGTGATGTCACTCCAGAGACAAGGAGAAGAGAGGCAGCATTATGAGACCTCCCATTCATTCTTCTGTCTCTCTCTCTCTCTCCCCACTGTGCCCACCCCTGGTTCTCTTGTCCTGTGATGGGTTCATATTACAGGCTGGTGACTCACCCTCCCCCCCACTCAGTCACCCCTCACCCATCCGGGATGCTCCCTTGTTATCTTCTCCTGCCCTGCCCTGCCCAGCCCTGCTTGTTCCAGCCCCATAGACTTTGGCCCCACTCGCAAAAATCCCAATTTCACGCCCACGCTCTGGCGCACAGGCGAAGAAGGCTGCTAATTTAGTTCATGTGTGTATGTGTGTTCATGTGAGAGTCAGTTTAACAGCCTAAGGTGCCAAACAGAACCTCAGTCTAAGGTTTAGGGCTTGGTCATAAGGGCAGGCCAGTGAAGGTGCACAGTCTGTCAGTGAGAATCCCTTGGGGAAAAATCTGGTCGTCGCACTCAGCAGCCTGTCCATTACTCATATCATGACAGGAGCTGAGTGGCTAATCAATACCTTTTACTGTAAATGCAGACTAAACATCAGTCTCACTTCATCAGTAAATCTTAGAATAGATGGACTTATTTTTCCTTCTACATCATTAGCAGAAATTGGTTTCATTTCATACTTTTCACCCCAGACACTCTTTTTACTCTTGTTAGCTAAATGCCATAATGTTGCCTGTGATTTACACCCACTCCCACATTTCGTGAGCTAAGTGGATGGGACTCATTTTGCGGACAGACCCACACTGTCTAATGTGGAAAGTGATGACTTGTGGATGCTCTAACTCTCAATACACACTGACCATTCTGTATCTAATGGGACTCGCAGGCATTGAAATCCTATCAGGACTTCATCATTTACTAGAGATTGGCTAGATCCAAGCTTGCCTCTCTTTCACTAATGGATGCACACTGTACATTAGCTCTGCCGCAGATAACTTTCATATGGATCACTCACCATGGAGGCTGTGCTATTATCATTGCACTTTTAGGTCTTTTGTTTGCCTTTCAGCCTTGCTGTGCCCTGTGCTTCTTGTCTTTGAGATTTCAGTTCACAAAAAAGGCAACACAGCAATGTGCCTAGATTTAACATCCTATTAAGAACGTTTTGTTGAAAGTGTAATTTGTCTTTATAGATTGTTGCACTGTGGCCAGTCTAAACTTAGAAGATATTTGTTGTGCTTTGAATTGTTGCAACATGGAAAACAAAAAACCCACTTCAGACTCATTTTATAGGAGAAATGAGTAATCAAAATAAAATAAAAAACAATAGAAATCACACAAATTGCAGTTCACATTTTAATTTGCTCTGTAATCATGGTTCACATATTTCTCTCTTTAGAGTGCCTAATGGTAGTTCTCATGCACGATGGTGTTGAGTGTCTTTGATGGAGGATTTAGTGCTAAAGTGGATTCAAGTCTGTGTGGGCAAGCGCAGGCTGGGGCCGGGTTGATAAAAGCGATGGAGAGGGAGGGGCGTAAGCGGTTCGAAAGTGCAGACAAACTCCACTCGATCCAGCTTAAATAAACTGCCACATTTCGCCCCTGCCTTCACATCAAAGCGCAGACTGTCTGAGCCCCAGTCCCATCTCAGTTTGCAGCCGTTTGCAACATGTACGTTTTTGCACTACCAACACTACTTAAAAGAAAAATGAGCTCAGCAGAGGCCTAGACAACCCTGCTGTCAGGGGCAACTTGTACACAAAGACAGCTCGCTCAGGTCGTACTTTCATTGTGAAACTGCACAGTTTATTTTGATGTGCGAACTGTGTCTGACAATAGTTAAACTGAGGTCTTATGTGAGCCTGTAAAACAATGTTTATTCTCAGCTCTTCTACCTTGCCTCTACTTCCAACTTGAATGAACAACTTTCTGTTTGTTCACCAGTGTAACAGAGAGCAATATATTATTACAGGCCTAATTGAATCACATGAAGAAGCAAAGAGCTCTTGTCTGTCCTCGGTCTTGGGCCTGTTGTGAGGTTTCTTTCTTTGGAGAGAGAAAATAGAGGGAAAAACAAGAGCCAAAGAGAGAAAAAAGAAACTGGGAGAC
Source organism: Chaetodon striatus (assembly GCA_029783705.1). NCBI lineage: Eukaryota > Metazoa > Chordata > Actinopteri > Chaetodontiformes > Chaetodontidae > Chaetodon > Chaetodon striatus. The sequence continues at coordinate 9,081,851 of JAPZEB010000024.1, forward strand.
CTAATTTTACAAACAGCCAGACAGACATTGGTTACATGGGCGAAGGAGGGACAGCTGCTGTGCATTCCAGACGAGGTCGAGACGTCAGCGAGTGGTGAAAACAAGCATGAACTGTATGTTGCCCCAGTGTACTGCTGGCAGATATAACCGCCAAGCCAGTGGAGATGCCAGAACATCTGGATCCGACGTATGGCGGCGCTGTGAGAGGAGTGACACAACTTTTCCTCATCATGGTTTTGCCTTCAGGACATGCCTTTTGTGATCTGGTTTTTAACGATTTTAATTGACGCGCAATGGAGACAGACAAGACGGATGAGCTAAAGGGAAAGACATGCTGCAAAAATCAAAGCCCGATTGAACTCTTGATTTTATGAGCACCTTAACCCACTGACGCCCCAAGATGTTCAATTTTTGCCTCACCCCCCCCCCCCCCTAAATTGATTAGATAAGATAATGCTTTTATGTCATGCTGCAGACTCTAACAGATCATGATATATGTCTGTCTTTGTTGTGTAAATGAGTGTGGGCGCTTTGTAGAATGAATGATAAAGGCATGTCAGTTAATTGGATTTCTATAAGGGCCCTTTTTATGATTTACAAGTCATTTGTTGAGTCCTGGCCAGATTAGTTTTTAGTCTATTCTAGTGTAAGTGGCCCGGGGGTCTTTCCCCTTCTCCCCTTATCATTTCCCCTGCTTTGCCCCCTCATCCCACACTTCTGCAGCCTGGTCAATCTAATTAGATCAGTGCGAGTCATCAGGCACTGTTTAAAGCCATCAAAGGGAGCTCTGTTCAGAACTGGGTGCCCACTGGCTGTGAGCGGAGAACAGTAAGCCTAGTGTGTGACTTAGCCCCTCGAGACAGCCCACCCCCAACTCTCCTAGCCACCCGCCAGCAGCCGTGGTGACATCATCACCTCATCCCTCGACCCTTGACCTCTCAGAATGTTTGACCCCATGCTTGGTCCGGTGACAGTAGGCCCACTGTGTAAGGGCAACATGGTAGGAGGGCTAGCAGGGGTCACGGTGTCACTGATGGGCACCAGGCGCAGCTCTCCCACCCAGGATTTGCGTGTAGGAGAGCGGTTAGTGTTTGTAGTATTTGCAAATAAACTTGTGTGTTTATCTTAATGCAGAGTGCCAGGCCAGTGGGATTTGCCGTAGGACCCTGCCTTAAATACCAGAAACTGTAGGCAATTGCAATAAAAACAAAACAAAACAAACAAAAAAGGGGTTGAAAGCCATATGTAGTATTTGTTTTCTGAACTGTCCCCACTCAGTTGTCGTGCAGTACATTCTATGGGCGCTACTCGGGTTACTGAAACCTGCACACGTGTCTCATAATGCAAGAGTAGTGCACGTGCAGTGTTACCTCCGTTTGTAAGCACTTCAGATCCAGCAGTGTGACAGCTCTTGTTTAAATAGATTGGGTCTGATGCGGAGACAGTGACTGTCTAGACGGGATGTAATTGTTGAGCCATGTTGTTGATCACGATCAGATACAACTGTTGATTTTGTGTGTGTGTGTGGGGGGCGGTAAGGGGCATGTGTGTGTATGTGTGAATATCTAACTGAACCACATTCACAAGTCTGTCTTTCCCGCCCCCTTCTCTGTCTCAATTTAATTTCCCATTCAGTAAGCTTTATCAGCATGAAATACAATACAGGATGCATTGCCGTAGCTCAGGTTGTCAATAACAATTAAAGCAGTATATAATATTAGCGTATTAGTAATTGCAATCCCAAATGAAATAGATATTGATACTTCTCAGAGTAGCATCATAATCAATGTTCTTTGTAATTTGTGATTGGCAGATCCGGAGTGTGGAGATGTGCCCTTGCTAACTCCAGGAAGTAAAGAGATGATGTCCCAGGCTCTGAAGGCCACCTTCAGTGGCTTCACAAAGGAACAGCAGCGGCTGGGTATTCCCAAAGGTAAGACTCTCAGCTGCTTGTATTCTTATTAACCCCTGTTAACATTTTCATCGGGAAAAGCAAATCTTATCAGGAAAGCATGAGCCCTCGGAAACACCTCAACGTCTCACATGTCGGGCATGCACACTCATTCGATCATTTCACATTGTAGCCTGCTTTAGATCATTCAGTCAAGGCATCTCTTAGAGGGACTGAAAACAGGGAGACACCCAGTTATTCCACAAGTGGCCTTACATTACATACATTTCAGTCCAGGCAGACTGTCTGACTGCAGTATCCAGAGAATCTAGACACAGACAGTAAAATAATGAGTTGGCTTCTTAAATGGATCCCGACCAGAGACTCTTCATGCTGTTTGGAAGCAGCAGGGCTTGCAGTATCTGTCTGTGTAATCGTACTATATCTGCAAACTATGGTTTTGGCTTGTCATTACCACAGCTGTTTACATATACGGCTGAGTCCCTGTTTGTTTTTGATTGACTTGTTACGGGTAGATATATTTACCACAGAGGCGGTGTGAAAGTTGGTGGCATAACCAGTGATCTGAGTTTTCTCACAGTGAAAACACAGAGTAAGAGAATATGTGCAGCAGCTCTTAGTGCATGTGTATAAGCACCTCAGTCTGAAAACACATCATGTTACCTTAACAGAAGGGTTCACAAAATCGTATAAATACTGTGTGAACAGTGGATATAACAATTGTGATTCTCTTCAGATCCCAGACAGTGGACAGAAAACCACGTGGCTGAGTGGCTAACGTGGACAGTGAACGAGTTCAGTCTGAAGAATGTTGACTTTGACAAATTCTGCATGAATGGAGCCAGCCTGTGTGCCATGGGGAAGGAGCGCTTCCTGGACTTAGCACCTGACTTTGTGGGTGACATCCTTTGGGAACATTTAGAAATGCTTCAGAAAGGTGAGTTAAATTGCTGATTTTTGTGATTGTTTATTATACTTTTTTTGCATCATTAGATAGTATAATGATAAATATAATATAATGGGTAAAATATAAATATAATGGGTAAAACTCTCACCACACTAGGTGATATCACCGCTCGCATCTATTTAGGATACTGCTAGTATTTGCTATAGTAACCGGAGCCAAACAGGAAGACGCAATTTAGCTCTTGTCATTAATTTTTGATAACACTGAATGCAGTTACACGATACGTGAAATCAATGGCGAGGTCACTGACGCTTCTTCTCTATCTATTTTTCATGAAGAGGATGCAAAGCATTACCCCATCAATGGACTGACCTCCAACTTCCAGGAATCCCGTTATACCTCAGACTACTTTGTCAGTAAGTACTCATCACGCTCAATCACTCTGCATAATAGCATGAGATGTGTGCATAAAATATGAATGGAAAAAGAGGAGGGGTTTAGTGTTGTGAATAGAGGAGAAAAAATGTATCTTTCCCAATTCAACATTTGGATTCAGATCCCTTTGTGCATTTACTGCATATCATAGGAAATAATCACTGCAGGTTTTGCTAAAGTTAGGTACATGTCTAATCGATAATCTCGCCTCAAATGTGGAACACATCTCATGTACTCAGGGCTGTGTTTTGTTACGGACTATTCACACAAAGCATTTGGGCAGCAGTTCAGCACAAGATGGATAATGACTCCGCTCTCCTAAGATTGATCTTCCTCCTCTGCTTTGCTCCTTGCTTTCCATCTCTGCTTTCTATCCACACTCATTTCCCTTTGTGTCTCCAGGCTACGGTGTTGAGCATGCTCAATGTGTCCCTCCTTCTGAATACTCAGAGCCCGGCTTCATCACAGAGTCTTACCAGACACTTCATCCCATCAGCTCGGAGGAATTGCTGACGCTCAAGTATGAGAGTGAATACCCTGCTGTCATCCTACGGGACACACCCCTCAACCCGCTGCCAGGAGACTACTTCACTGTCAAGCAGGAGGTGGTATCCCCCGACAACATGTGTGTGGGACGCCTTAGCAGAGGTGAGGGGTCACACAACAGATATGAGATGTATAGCTGAGGTTTAAGCAGAGCGTGGCAGGGAGGAATGAGCTGCATTTCTGTTTTAATCAACAGTTTGTTTGGATTGACTGTTGTGATAAATGTGTCCACATGCGTGTGTGAGTGCATGTAAATGCTTCTTGCGTGGGTGTCAGTGTGCGTGTGATTGTGCTGAGGCTACCAGAATCTTGTCATGCCACATCAGCGTGCATGTATTAGAAGAGAAGAAAAGCAGGCCCTCTGGTTGGTTTGTGGTTTAAGCAAACCCGCCTCATACACTCTAGACTTGGTTGGGAAAAAAAAGAAAACTCTATTGTTTTTGTCAGTGTGATACACGAACCAAAGCCACAACGTGTTCTCTTCTTGCCGCCCGTCCTTTATGTAAAACAGTTCAAGTGGTGTAACCTTCAAGAAAGTTTTTGTTTTCTTTCTTGTTTCTGTTGGCCTCTTTTCCTCGACTTCTGGGTAAGGAGATAGAGGTGTCATCCTCAGCTAGCGAGCATGGGGTTTTCTCATGAAACTGTTTGCTTTTCTGAATACGCAGGCTTGTTTTCTCTCCCAGTGATAGTTTACAGAGGAATTAGCAGCATGGTTTACATTTATAGCCATAAAGCTAGGATTTTCTTCTCACAAATCCCCAGCTGTACAAATGAATAGCATGTGCCATGTACACTATGTAAGCCTCCCTGCCAGTGCTTCAAGCATTTGCCTGCAAGGTATGAGGTCCAATCCTCATGCATCACACATACCAAGCTTTTTGAGCGTTGCGTTGTGCCCTCTCGACATGGGAAAGTATTTTGTAGCACAACTGATGTCCACATGTGGCTTCAATTTCAGCAGTTGAAGATTTCGGCATCAATCGAGGGGCTGCATTATCTGTCATTTGATAATGACTCGCCATTGAAAGGCTCCTCTTATCTTTCCCAAGGCCAAAAATAGCAAGGCAATTTGTGTGATTGTCTTCCATTTAAAATCAAATCCAAATGGTGGTTGTAAAAGGGAAATGAGGTGTGAAATGGAGAGAGATGTGGCGCCGTACAGAACAATATAGCTTAGTGAGAAGGAACATAATTTACTGCTAAGGTGTTGTTTATGTCACTTTTATAAATGTTTCTCCTTTGTCAAATTCTACAAACTTGCAATAACAATTAACATTCTTATGCACTGAAGAATCACATTAAAAAAAAAAAAAAGCTTTCTTTAAAGGAAAAGCAGAGTAAGAAAGTCAGACGTGATACCAATTGAGGCATTATTGGAATTTTAGAAATGTAATATGCTATAAAATTTACAGTTTGCTCCTTTGTGACGACATTATTTCTCTCTTTCTCCTACTGTTTCCACCCATCCTGCCCTCTCAGGTAAGCTTGGTGGCCAGGACTCCTTCGAGAGCATCGAGAGCTTCGAGAGCTGCGACCGATTGACCCAGTCATGGAGCAGCCAGTCCTCATTCAGCAGCCTGCAGCGGGTACCTTCGTACGACAGCTTTGACTCAGAAGACTACCCCACTGCCTTGCATAGCCACAAGCCCAAGGGCACTTTCAAAGACTACGTGAGGGAGCGCTCGGACCTCAGCAAGGATAAACCCGTCATCCCAGCGGCTGCACTGGCAGGATACACAGGTAAGACGTCTAGAGGTCAAAGTTTATACATTATAATTTTATATAGAGTCAAAAAGAGCTGGGGCTTTTTATAGACCTCTTTCACAGCAGACATTTTTAAAATGTCAAAGCAGGGAAAGCAAGAGTAACCAGTAACATTAATCATAGCTCTGTTCCACTGAGGTGTGCCGGTAAGCTGGCAAGCATGCACAATCCCAGGGCTGTGACACAGGTACATATAAAACGAATCCATCTGTCATTAATTTTAATAGTTATAGCATGTAACAATATGTAGAATTATATTATTTACTAATATATTATCATATTATTATTAACTATACATATGTAAGTGAGCTTAAACATGAGAAGAGGTCAAGTGAAAGCATAATATTGGTGTTTATGATTATTCATAAGTGTCTGTATGCCATTAGTAGACTTGAAGTCTTATAAGGAATACGATTCAGTGCAGCTTAAGCACACTTGTTGATGCTCTGCAAAAGCCCTAGATGTGTGATGTGTGCTTTTAGACCAAAAAAAAAAAAAAAAAAACACCTTTTACCCTGGCAGCCCGAGTCATGCACATTACAGGAAGCAAAATAGATTCTGCTCGTACCTTCTTCTCTTTCTCTCTCTCCCCTCTGTGTGTCTGGCACTCTTTTGTTCTGTCTTCACTTCTCATCTACCTCCTTGTTATCTGCAGCCCGCATCTCAACCTATTTTTTCCAGGTCGTCCTAGCAACGCCGCTGAAACATAGAAATTATGCCTGCTCCTGCACATAACACCGGAGAAAGAAAAACAAAATCTCTTCATCTCATGAGGCATCTTCATACTTGTACACGCTAAAAGAGCCAGCTTACGTATGTTCTCCAAGCTCAATAAGATGTGGAGATATGTGCAACCTCTTCTAAAGCGAATGCACTATTTTAGCATCTGTCATGGTTGTTAGTCTGAAATGGGTGCATGAAAAGACGACAACTGTTACTACTTTTAACAGTTTCCACGGATGTGTATGTTAACACAAGAAAAGGATACCTTCCAAATCTTGTATTGCATAAGAAAATACACAACCTTTGTAGTCATGAGTAGAAGGTTCAAATCTTTATGACAAACACTGTTGTTTAAAAATTAGATTGCAAGGACAGCTGAATTGCTTCTCACACCAAAGTGTTTGGGACTTTTTCAGCCATGTTTAAATTATAGTCACAAGGCTGCGAGTTTGCCAGCATTTAAAAAGGGGAAATCCAGGCATATTTCTCAGTGTCACTAACAATGCATACACAAGATCTTAACAGACTGTCCTAAAGTTGCTATGCACTAGTTAATTGGTCATCTATATGGTTATCAGTTCAAAAGCCACTTACAGAACAATGAGTCATTCATTTGTAATGATGGAAAGATGTCGTAATGCACACTTTGTTAAATTATAAAGAGCCCAAAAGCCCCTCTAGTAACCAGTAGAGGCTGCGTTGCCTCATGCACGGTGTTTGACTAAAGTGGACTAAGAAACTACAAATAAATGGATAAAAATAAATATGATGCATCAGCTGATATGACAACAACTACCTTTATATAATGAGCTTTGACAAAAACATATAATATCAAAATGTGAACCTAAGCATGTTGAAATATCTTCTTTCAAAACCTTTTTAAATGTACACGACAGCATTCCGGTTTCATTCAGTCTTGATGTCTGACATGTATCAGATGTTACAACACGATAGACTCCAAAGAGCTCATGTGTGTGAAAGCCTGGGGAGTGTTTGCAGCCTGTTGCATAGTAATGTACTCTCACTAAAGAGAAGGTACTTCCTTTGAGCTTTTATACAACGGAAAAGGGGAAAGATGAAAAAAAAAAAAACAGGCTAAAGTACCCCAATTTTCCTGAAAGAGAAAAAATGTCGAGCAGCCTGCAGTCCAAGCTGTTATTAGGAGCAGCGTAAGGAGAGCGTAGTCCTTCAAAGATGGAAGCTTTTTTTTTTTTTTTTTGAGTTTAAATGTGTGTGCAGGCCCATGTGTGTAAGTGTGGGTGGATGAAGAAATAGAGGAGAGAGACGAGAAAAGAAAGACAGAAAAACCTCAACCAAAAAAAAAAAGTAAGATTCCAAATTGATGTTTGTGACAGCTTGCTCTGCTCGGTTTCCTGTCCCAGTCATGGGGTGACAGGTGACACTTGACAGGGAGCCTGATAAGGCTGCAGAGAGATAAGTGAAGCTCCAGTTGTCATCTTAGTGGTTTCCTGTGACAATTTGCCATTTACACCTCTGTCTACAGTAACATCAGGCAGCCACGCAACACGATGAACTCTTTGCTTTGTTGTCTCTCTCCGACTTTCTGTCTCACAACTACAAACATGCAAATGCACCTAGGTGTCATACATTGGGGACACTAGAGACACGTCCCCACCACTTTTTGAAATGGCAGATTTTGACCCATCACTTTGTAAAAAATGTTCTGAAAAATAGCTTGCACCAAGAGATTACACAATTTCAAAAAAGTGATAAGGTAGTCCAATGACTCTAAAGTAACCCAAAAATATGCTTGCGCCCATCATTAAGATATATATATTCTTGACACTGTTGCTTCTTGTCCAAATTGTTTGCATTTTCTTGCTTTGAAGGTGACAAGACAATATAAGGTATTAAAGTCCAGCGGTTTCAAAAGTATTACAGTAAATGAGTGTGTTACTGACGTGAAGGTGCCACACGTACAGTGAAAGAGATTACACCTCCAAACAAAAATATTACACAAGACTAAATCATGATGTATGTGTGTTTACTCAGTAGGGATACCACTGAATGAGAAAAACTGATCTACAGCAGAAGACATATTTGACAGCAGTACAGAATGCCTTAAGGTCTTACTGCATTATATTCCATTGTGCTTTTAGAGTTTGAATTGTACACTGCCCAAACAGTGTTTTCCTTTACATAAATAAAGACATTTCCACCATAAATTGGTGCAGGAAGTAGAGTGTTTGATGCTTAAAACGTCCTCAGGGTGAACTCTCAGACCCTCCTGTTAAAACCAGCCCCCCTCACAATGTTAAAACAACAACTCCACCCTTACACAGAGGTACTTTATTTGCTAGATTTGGTCAGGTGGTAAAATATTGGTAAAAAATTGCATATTAGCTGGTTTCGCCGTTTCAAATATGAGTTGGGGTTTGAATACTTTTTGAGTCGTCATTTTTTAACATTTACTAATAATAATACATCCATTGATCCTTACTTGCAGCCTCAATCACCACCCAGCTTTTTTTGCTTTAGCTGCACATGCTCCAGACTCATTTAGCAGGCCGTGGGTCAGATACTTAACTCTGCTGTGAATGCGAGCCCCCTCCCCACCCACCCTTTTGCCACACTATGCTTTTTCAATGAGGCCCATTGTACATGGAGACTTGTAACATATTTTTGGAAACTTTTTTTTTTGTCAAAGGGTCGCCTACATTCTGGCGTGAGAGCACAGGGGGATGGTAAACGGGCACTGTATCACCCTTATGTGGGCTCGCTATTACAGTAGCAGACTTTTGGAATGCGAATACAAGCTTTCTGTCTGAAAGAAACCCAGTGTTGAGCAGCACACTT
>JAPZEB010000024.1:9097975-9128274 GCA_029783705.1 Chaetodon striatus
GGTTTGCATTTCATAGTATAATGTGTCTACTTTTAAAGTTATCAGTTCAATTTAAATTTATTTATATAGCCCAACCTTACAAAACACAATCTGCCTCAGAGTGCTTTCCAACATACGACACCCTCACCCTTTATTAAAGAGGAAAGTCTTAAGCCTTATTTTTAAACACAGACACCATGTCTGCCTCCTGGACCCAAACTGGAGGGTGTTTCAAAAGAAGAAGAGTCTGGTATGCAACTCTGCAACAACTGTGCTATTGGGCTTGAGTAAGCTAAATGAAACAAAGGGGCTACTTCAGTAATCACGTTTTAAAGATGGTAATGGACATCCAGGTCTCACTCCGTACTCATCAAATACCAATGCTTGATCAGTGGCCCTCAGCGCATACCAGCATTACATTCTTTAGCTCAGTGGCACGCACTGCTGCATTTTGGACACTTCAAACAGCTGCTGTAATATAAACAGCCAGATAGCCTGCATAGGACGGATTGGCATGAAGGTGGATGGGTCAAACAAATTCTGGACTTTCACGCAGGAGATTGCTGTTTGTGTGCTGTGTAAAACCAAAAGTCAATCAAGTTATTTTAATAACAACCTAGTGTGCTAGCATGTGTAGCATATCACGTTACATTTATTTTGAAAAGAGACAATGTGTGTAATAAACTGACATGCTGCCCCTATCCCTACGTGCTCACAACTGTCACTGAAGGGGTACCAAAGCATCATAGTTTGACATGTAGGGCCTGTGACAAAGCATCTGTATTTGGGAGTGAGAATGGCAAAATGACAGATCAAAATGAGTTTTAAGTAAGCACAATCTGTGTTTCAGGGAATTTTGAAGCACAAACTATCAGAGGAGGGAATGAAAACTGACTTATTAATGATGATTGACTGCAGCAGCAGAGCAAACTGCGTCTATGATTGAAGGGCTGGTAGAAGCACAAGTTATCAGAATTTTTTTGTTGTTGAAATTACCACCCCTTTCATCAAGCTGACAGCAGTACCTAACGCTATTTAAACGTTTCAAGCTCAGTGGCAAAGCTTTATGTTGCACTCCATTGCTTTCCAGACATGCACACAACGTGTCCTACGCCTCAAGTCTTAATTAGTAGCATAACATTCAAATGAAATAATAGACAGCACTGTGGCTGTGACAAATTACAGAATCAGTCTTAACAAATACTAAATACTAAATTGAAACCATGTGGCGGCTAGCAGCACAAAGTTTTGTGGTCCTGACAGTAATTTGTAATAGATTTAGTAAATCTGTCCTGAGCCAGTCACACTAATCATGGCTGGTGAATGGTAACAGAGGAAAGTGCTTTTGTGGTGAAACTACAGTGTATGTACACCATAAATCTCCAAAAAGAGTTACACAAATCTCCATATAAGAATGTTACAGTACATGTGTATGTCATCAAAATGAATTATAAAGATCAGTGCAGCAGAACTGGTATTTTAATGACACTGAATCAAAGCCTGACCGCTCTTTGGTCTCAGAGGAAGTGTCATATAGCAATTTTTATTTTAGTGACATTTATAATACAAAAATCGTGGAGGGCACAGTATTTCAGACTGTCCATACTGCAAAATCTCTGTCAGCAATTATTTTCAGTTGTGATGCTTTAAGAGTCTACATCTAGCAAACCCTTTGCTACGATTAGGATGGAACACAACTACATCCATCCTCGCTGCCTTAAATTAACATCCTCTTCATAGAGAGAGAATCCCTGTGACGCACAAGAGACCAACTCAGTGGTTCCATTACGCAGAGAAGTTGTGAAATATGACCAATATGTCCCTGAGGGCCCTGATGGGCCAACTTAAGACACAGTTGCCTTGGGATATATTTGTGTCCTATTGTCCTTCATGCTTGGGCTGGCTTTAGCCAGCATGGACTCCAGTGGTGTCCAGGGACTAACATAAACAGAGTTAGATCTACCGTGTCCTCTCAAATATGACCCTTCTCATGGTTTTGGGGGGAAGAGAGACAGAGTTTATGGTCGATAGAGGTGAATTGTCTTTTGCTGATTTGGTCTGTTGGAGTGCCAAACATAGCCTACAGCCTGCAGACCAGAACTAGCCAATCAAATGGTCCAATCCGGCCCAGTGGATGACTCTGCACACCTGATATTGATGCACTCGTGAAGACTCACTCCTGAAACATTGAGCCACTTCAACCACTTCATGTAAAATGCTGCTACAGAGGCTTTAACCAGAATATAGTTCTCTGAAATTATTGTCAATAAGCAGCTTCAGTACAGAAGAATCTGTATCATACTTATTATTGCTAAGGCATTGCCAAAACTTGTGATTTGTAAGTGGTTTGTAAGGCAGGAAATAACTTAACAAGCTTCCTCGTTAGCTTACACTCTAATCTGGTGTGGGGATGTCAGCATTGCTTCACAGGAGTGGAAATGTATGGGAAAATGCACATGCAATCACAGTAAGTAGCAGACTGGATGAATGTGGAAAAACTGAGATATATTGATGAAACTGCATTTATTTTTCTGAAGACATCTCAGGCTGTTCATGATCTGTTTTGTAAGTTGACTGTTCATTAATTGAGGCTGTTTTAAGAATTGATTTTACGTCTTTACACTGGAAGCACGGAAGTAATTTGGAGGTGTTGTTATATTTATAGGTTATTACATGATGGTTTTAATGGTCCGGCCCACTTGAGATCAAACTAGGCAGTATGTGGCCCATGAACTATAATTAGTTTGACACCCCTGCTGTAGGCAATGGACACTAGTGCGCTGGGTGTGTATGAATATCTCGTTTGAGTCTTTTAATTGTCTTTCTAGTAGACAGTGATGCCCCTCCCACTGTCTTGGGGGCTGTCCTGACCAACCTCAGTAGTTGACACAAGAGTGTCGTCAGCTGAAATGGCTTACCTAGTCCTTCCAGATAATAAAATCTGGTCCCTGTCCTCACTCTCAGCACTTTACCATTGGCACTTTGGGCTGCACAGAGTCAGACCACTCTGTGTTAATTTGTACTTTCATTACCAGTTTAATTGCAGCAAGTTGTGCCAAGTTAGGCCAAGTTGCACCAGTGATAGATCATCTCTGGAGTCGGGTCAACTGCCTCCAAGTTAACAGTCAACATTCAGTGATGATTCATGTTTAAATGACCTCCGCTGCTATTGCCAGACATAACAGATACTTCATCACTTTCAAGCAAAAGATTTTTACGAAGCAAAATCATAACAGCTTGGCAATCCATGATGATTAGTAGCTGGCTACCAGCAAGTGTTACACACTGCTTTTAAACGTCATTAACTCAAGATAAGCATGTTATCAGTTAAAGACACACCTTCAAGTAGCCCTGTTGTATGGACATGCAAATCCCTGCCATGCTGGGGTGACGACCAAGTCAAAGTGACTCAAGTCAAACCAGGACATGATAGGAAAAAGGCTTTATGTCTCTTCCTTCCTCTGTGTTAACCTTAGTTTTTGCTGTTAGAGTAGCATAAAATGTGGATTGTTTGCACCTTCAGTGTCAGTTAGGGACAGCTGCAAGACAAATGATAGTGTGAATGAGATAAACACTCTGATGCCCCAACCTTTGGCAGATGCCTTCACCTTTACTCACTATATATGACAGAGAGGTTTAATTTACTTATAGCTGCATAAAAAGTCAGGAAAAAAGACAAGCTTTCATTTGGTCTTGGCCCTCACTTCTTTACTTCCACCTGTTTGTCTTCAAGAAGCACAAGTGACTGAGAAGCACCGGGATTGCTACGTACTTTAAACTGGTGCGAATTTCTGCATAGGATGAACAATCTGACTCAGTACTTTAAGAAATGACAAATGATGTGTACATCTAGTGTCTTTTTAAAAAATGTATTATTAAAGAGAATGAAAATCAAACATAATTGAAGCCAGTAAAGGCTGTCACAGATTAAACAGCACCCTCCTCAGCTATAACACCTATGGTCTCAATGTTTGTCACACACTCCATACCTCTCCTGTTCCTCACCTCCTCTAATTCATTGTATTGTTGTGTCTGAGATGTGTTGAACCACATGTCTTGGCAGGTGTGGTGACTGTATTATACAGGCTTATGAAGGGCAGATCCAGGCCATCCACTGCTTTGGCTGGTAATTTGCATTTTTATTGCCGTTGTCGCATCCTCAGTTAATACACCATTGACTTCCAGAGCCACCCCTGGACCTAACGGCATCACCTTGCTATCCCACCTGAAATGAGAGTGCCTGCTGGCCCCCGGATCTGCATTGGCTGAAGCTCAGGTACCAGTCGACCTGGCATTCTGGGACGGAAATGGAGTGTCCTCTCATGTTAATGTGGACTTTCCATTAGGAAAGATGATTGATTTGTGCTGTGCTGTTGCTGTGAATAGGCAATAGACTGGCACAATAAAAGAGTGAGATGGGGCTTTGTGTGCAGGTGAGGCCGTGTGTGAACTAGAGTGTGACTGAATCAGGGTGCTGATGATGGGGGGGGGGAGGAGAGGTGAGAGGGGGAAAGAGGGGGTTCGGGGATGGAGACGTGGAGAGATGAGAAACGGAATGGAAGGTTGAATGCGGGAGGGTGAAGGTTATGGGGTGAAAAGGAGTAAAGGAGGAGTGGAGGGTTTAGAGGTGCGGAGGCATGGGGAGCTGAGTGGTGGGAGATGGCAAAGGTGTGGAGGCTCTCAACTGCATTCATTTCAAACATTGTCTCCATACTAGATGAAAGAAGACAGCAGAAAAGAGAGAGGTCTTAAAGTCAGCGCTCTTTCCTTACAAAAGATTATTCTTAAGTTTCCTTTTGTGTGGCAATTGAATAACGAACCATCTGAGAGCCAATTCATATGAAATTTATAGGTCTAAATACATAGCTGGGCCATACAGAAACACTGTAATAGTGTTTGTACAAGCACTACAAGAGAGAAAGAGTGGGAGATTGAGTTCAGCTGGACTTAAACAGGTTTTGGTCACTGTCCAGTTGAACAAGCAAATGTTTTCGCTTTTATTTTACTGTGAGTCGACTGGGATTCAGCAACTTTCCCAGGACATCTGCTCCCAACGCCCACGTTTGAATCTCCATCCAATAGGATTGCTTCTTTCGCCCCTAAGACCAGCGAATGCTGCGCAGCGATTGGCTGCCTGGGCCAGGGCCCAGAAAGAGAAGGCTGAGCCCTGAGAATTTTCCGAAACATTTTCTCCTCTCTCTTGGCTTTCGCCAACATCTGCTTTCAATCAGCGTCAGTGAAAAGACCGCTTCTCTTTCTCCCTGCTGTCTGGGTTACACACACACACACACACACATGCACACACACTTACACTAGGCAACTTTTTTTCTACAACTTTCTTGTTGTAACTGTCAGGCAATTTTGTGTTTTAAGCTACATTAAACATGCAGTATGTACATTGTATCAAAGGCACAAGTTTATTCTGTTTGTGTAAATAATGTCTTTATGGTATTTTTTATCTTTACATGTGACAGATTTAACATGCATTACGTTGTAAACATTTAACCACAGAGTATGACACATCATTATTCATGAATCAGTTCATAATTGAAATCTGACTGAACTGTTTGGGAGCCAAAAGGTCACAAGTTGGTAAAGAGAAAAATATTTTCACAGGCACACACACTCAAACACACATTGAACACCCTTGTAACTGCTGCCCACAGCACTTCATCCCACCCTTTTCATGAGAAAATAGCACTAAGGGTCAACTTCCTTGACCACAAACATCAGTTTCTGCTATTCTTTCTTGCTTACATACTTTTCTTTCTTCCATTCACAGCTCTTCCCTCCTGTGTGGTCATTACTGTTGCTCCTATTGCGTGACTTTCAACTACAACAAGTCAACAAACTGCAGAAAACCCTGCTTATTATAGCAGGTACTTTCCACAGATATTCAGAAATAAGCATGGTGATTCACTGCAGCCAAAGAGAAACACACAATGTAAGCAGCAGTTACTCCAGTTCTTAGCAATAGCTCGCTATTATCAGTATGGCTGACTTTGTTGTTTCTGCCAGTAAACTGCTTAATAGGCTAAACAATCATGGGAGAAATAACTTGGAGGTCATGAGGTAAGTCAAGTGAAATTTGAAGGATATTAATAACAGTTTTGGAGAGGCTACTTTGAACAAATCTGAACCTTTCTCACAGGCAAAAAAAGGGCTAGCTAAAAGAGCTACCCATAGTATGATATATGATTACACACTGTTGAGTTTCCAGGATATTTTGAATTGCACAAAACCAATAACTGCTATACTTTCTACTGAAAATACTCATCAGTGTCAAAATCCCCACCATAACACAGTCGCAAGTGAAAGAACGGTGGCCTCAAGAGTCGATAAAGATATAAGCAGTGGCTTCCTGATTTTGAGCTTCCTCCCCATTGACCTTTGACCCTTAACACCATTGGTTTTGTGGTTCTGCTCCTGCTGGGCAAGGCCTGATTTACAGCGCGGTAGTGCTGACTAGTCTTCAAGAGTAATCCTGGGTCAGACCGAGCTAATAAATCTATAGTGTGCCACTTGAGGAGAGGGAATGACTAATTCAAAGTTCGCTGCAGTTAAGGAAATGGGTGTTCCTCCTGTCTTTGATTCTTTTTGTTTGTTTGCTTCCGTCTTTCTGGCAAAATGTACTGAATTGCATTTTCCTGGTTTTTTTTTTTTTTTAACCCTTTTAAATTTTTGCATGCAAGAGGCAATGACACTTTTACCCAAATGTTTTGACATTCACCATTTTATATGGCATCTGTTACAGAGTCAAAACAGACTCTGTAAATTCTCTCTGCACCAGGTTACAGTGCCATGGGGATAGTTTTCTGTGCCATTAAATGCTCAGACTCAGAGCATATGTAATTGATGTTAACCAGACATATGTGTTAAATTGAATCTTCACTTCTTGTGAAGAGTGGGCGGTAGGGGTGGTGTCAGAAAGCAAGTTTTGTACCGCCCAACATAATCATTAAAAAAAAACGTGCAGAATCAACAATGCATTTACAGAGAATGACTGCCAATCAAAGCTAATAACACAGCTGTGGAAGAAAGATTTCATATCCCAGCTGACTGCTGGCTCTATAGAACAGCATATAATCACACCAATTACACGTCATATTTTCACTCAGCCTTTATATCTCTGTCAGTCTCTCTTTAGCCTGCATTACAAATGCTCATTTGCACTCACCTTTGCTCATACCGGGGGTTTTCTGACTGACTACAAAAAGATTGAGGGGGTTGATGATGGAGGAAGAATGGAGATGATGAGTGAAGGGAAGGATGAACGCTGTGTGTTAAGGAAAGCCAGTGAATGTCATCAAAGCTCGATTTATTCACAAAAACAAAGCATGTTGTTCAACTGAAGATGTAGGATTAATATATTTTTTTGCACTGCATGCACTACTTTAATTTGCACCAATAGTACGCTTAAGCTTCAATTTGATCCCATTAATTTTACATTTTAAGATATTATGTAATTTTGTCGCTTTGGTTTAGTTTCAGTTTCTCACTTCTTAGTGTTACAGTGTAGGTCAGATGTCAGGATGTTCTGGTATTCTCACTGGCATTGCCCTCTTTTGCCTTTGGCCTGTGCGTGCTTTTTTGCTGCAGGCAGCTTTCTGGCACTCGTCTGGCTTTACTCACTGTTTCACTTGCTTCTTCTGACACAGCTCACTGGGCCCAGCACAGCAAACACAAAACACAGCAAACACAAAATGCGGTCCATGCAAATATGGTTCAGTGCAATGGAGGAGGCTGTGAAAAGCTGAATCTCAGCACCTGCTGTCCCACTGTTTGCAGTGAGTCATGAGAACTGGCCGGTGATGTGCTTCATGACATGTTTCATACTCTGTTTTGGCTTACCTTTGGCTGAGTGATTGCCTTACACAGATGAGCTAAGACTGTGATCTTTACAAGATAAATCTGAATGAAAGGTTGGAAATAAGGGAATAGTAGTTTGGCGTATAATCAAAATTCCTTGTTCATTGAGTGTTTTGGTAAAATTCCAGTGAAATTCTGTCTCATTAGAAAGATTGAAGAACAACTAAATATCTTGTCCCCATGAGGAATTTCAGCATAGCCCCTCCTGCGAAGACCACAGTGAGTGAAGTAAGCTGTTTCAACCTTTGGCACGTCAGAGGTTAAAGTTTTGTGGGAAAGGACGGAAAAACCCGGGGTTTGTGTGAAGGCATATGTATACAACATGAATGAACTATTTTTTGTAGTAATAACACAGAGAGTACATTTGCTAAATCTTGAGCCATGGGCTTCAACACCATAGAGAAGAAGGAGGGAGAGGGAAGTGAGAAGGACAGCTCCCAGAGAGACGGCCGCTGAGACCAGGGGACTTATCAGAAAAGTGGACAGATGAGGACAGGGGTATCTTGAGAGAATGATGACTGAAAACAAAGGCGTTAAATACACAATTCAGTTTTCTAGTTGCAACAGTTAAAAATTAAGATTCCGATTTGTCCCCCTAGTTCTGTTAGCACAGGTGAAGCCCCCTACTGGACTCCTTGGGTAATACTCCTCTCTTCATGCGCACACATGCATAAATGTGGCCGGCCAGTCACGATGTGCTTACCCAAATACATGTGGATCCCACAGTATGTAGGGAGGTGGATTACTGGCTCCGACATTTTACATCCTCTTTAGCGAGTGATGTAGGGGCTACAGGGCCCCTAGGTAGATGGCTCCACCTGTGCTAACAGAACGAAGATTACAAAATCATAACTGTTGTTCTATCTCACACAGGCTCCGCCCTCTTCTGGACACTTCTCGACACAATGAGGGAAGCCCGATGAATGAATGCCCTGTTGCAACACAACATCAGCCCTGCCACACTGAACTTGGCCAGCTAAAGGTTAGTCAACGTAGCCCCTGCTGAAGCGGAGAAGAAGGAGGTACCAGTCCACCCAGGTGGTGAGACGCAGAACTGGGTGGAGCTGTGGCCTAACCTTGCAGGGATCAAAATACAAGCATGCACCCTGCACACCACATTTCCCGGGTCATCAAAGAACATGGAAACATGTTGGTGCAACATGCCCCGAGGGGAGTCAGGTGCAACACAGATGACATACACCCAACCCTTTTCACCAGTCCTGTGTTGGTCCAGCAAGCACAGACCCTGAAAAGGAGCCTGACATGTCCAAGAGATAGAACACTTACCCCACATAGCAAGGCCGCCGACACTGCCACATCACATGCGGAGTGTGCACGGGTCCCTGCCTGCCTGCCTGTGGGCTAAGGAGATGCACCCACAAATCCATATCTCAAGGCATTTTTTGGATAGGGCCTTTACAGCCACACTATCACCAAAGCATCAAAACAGCTGTAAAAAGAAACTTTCCCAAGCTGATAATGTTTGTGATAAATTATTTGTTTCATTCAAAAACAGACAGTCTTGTCATGTTCCAGTGCATGACTTGTTACAATTAGAAAGCATTGATAATTTTCACTCAAACATGATTTTGCAATCAGACTAAATCTTTAACTAAATGTAGTGTGACCAAGATGGCTGTAAGGGTTCAGTATCTGACATGTATCGCAGCAGTTGTGTCACAGCACTCACCTGCGCAGCACACAGTCAGCACCACTTTTCTTCAACACACTATAAACAACAACTCCTGACTTACAGTAACCACTGTTTTAAACTGCATCAGGGTGTGGAAAGACCCAGTTCAATGAAATCATGTGATTCTGCAGTGATAATGGTTTTTGTCTCCAGATGTGTGTTTGTGCTTGGCAGCTAAAGGACTGAAGGAACTGCAGGACAAAAGTAGCCAGTCTGTGATATCATAGAAAACAGAGAGTGCATGGGAATCCTGGGTAGGAGACAATTTTAAGTTGAGTTTGAGCTGAACTTTTCCTGGAAGAGTCAATAATATGTGACTTTGTGTTTTCACAAGTATGTCAACAATAGTAACCTTCTCCATTTAATTGCACGAATAGCCTCTCAACATTTTATGAGAGATATTTTTTATTGTTTAAAGAGGCAACTTTGTCTTCATTACATAGCAGTCATGGGAAGAAACCATAAACTCTTTTGTACGTTTTTAATTTTACAGACATAACCAAAAGCAGAATGCGATTCTTGTCTTATATAATTGGGATATAATTTACTTTTAGTTCAAAACACATGATTCACACACTGCAGGCAGTAGTGATGTTCTACTTCTGTAAATGCTGTAACTGGAAGTCTGTTAGGGTCCGTCTGCCTTTTGTCTCATTTTTTTCTATTTATCTGACAGTTTGAATAGAGCTTAAGGTCAAAAGTTAATAAAGTCAAGACAAATTTAAGACATAAAATGAGGGACTTTGTCTGCCTTGAAGGCAACCGGTATCAGCAAAAAACGTCTCCCTTTATGATAACCACAGGACAACTTCAACACTATATTTTTACATGAGCAGCAAATATACTGGAAACCCTCAGAGTCAATATAATTTCATTTATATTTACACAAACTGGCTTAAAAACTCTCTGCGGTTGCTATGTAATCATGTGTTTACTATGACTCTGCAACGGTGATGTTTTTCCACAATAAAACAATCTGTGTGCGCACATCCCCTTTTCTCTCACCGTGTGAGAGAGAATAAAGTCATATGATGATGTGCCAAGAAGCTCTTGCTCACATAACCACAAACTATTCCCCCATGCCCCACCCCGAATCAAACAAACACACACACTGTGGCAATCCATGCTTATGCTGCCCCCCCCACATACACACACACATTCACACACACACACACACACACTGACAGTGCATATGTCACAAGATCCAAGATAAAACTTAGAGGACAGATTTTCTCTTGGCTGTCTTCCCAAGTGTCCTTGTTTCAGGCGGTATAAACAGGGCTCTCCTGGTGACTCAGAGCTAATGTAAAGCAGACACAGGGTGGTCTGCTGGTGCCAACTGGTCAACGGTTCGCTGAGACAATGAAACCTAAAGATGACAAGAGAAAAAAATACAATGCCTTGTTTAGCATGAAGTGATGGACGGGGTCTAAGGTGGGGGCGTGGGGAAAAAGAGGGAAGATAGTGGCTGTTCACACGCTGTGGAGGAGACGAGCGCTCCTCAGGTCACCAAGTTTCCCATACAAAGATCTGCTCCCTCGCTTAGGAACGCTGAATCAGTGCAGTGGGTTGACTGGAAGAGTATAAAACTCTCAGCTGAGAGATGGGTTTGCATGTGAACGTATAGCAGTCGTGATTTATGCCTCTTTGTGTATTTTGTGAAACTTGGAGTTTCAGAGCAGTTTTGCTTTGCTTGAGTTCCTCTTCTCACATGAAAGCATTGTAAAGGAGGAGGTGGAACAATACACATTCCCATGGCAAGAACCTCTGCTGGAGACATGCAAGGATCTTAGAATGATAATGCTCTCTAAGCCTAGATGAAGGTCAATGATCTCTCTTTATTTCTCTCTTTCCTCATGTTTTGGCACTCTTATCCTCTGCTGTGGTGCAAAGCTGTTTTATCTGCGCATGTGTGCGTGTGAGCATGTGTTTGGCTTGCTATATATGATTTGACACTACACAGATCCCCCTGCTCTTTATCAGTTTAACACACGGGGCTAGCCAGAGATTACTCACCAAGGCATCGTGCAGTCCCTCTCGCTCAGCATGGATGTTGTGTAATTCTCACATCTTAGCCAGGCAGCTGGATAAGAGTCATTAAAGTGGCTGTTACATTGTTTTAACAGTCGCTTGTTGCAAAAGCAGTAAAAAGAAAAACAAGAAAAAAACTAACACTAAATGAAATAATAGTGACGAGTTGGGAAAAAAAGCAGAAACCTGAGATTTAAAGCTGGAGCTGTCAAAGCTACGTCAATCAATAGCCCTCTCGTGACTGTCCTAGGCAAGCCAAACAGATGTTTACACAGATCTCTTTAAGTGGTAACAAGAAGTCACGACTCACTGGTGCATTTCACCCTCACTGACTCCCACTGCAACTTGTGTGGCACTTTCTGTTTGGTCTGAGGCAAGGTGAAACAACACTGCAAAGAAAACAACTCATGAAGCAGGCTAACTTTAACAAGGTCGGCCCAGGCCTGCCTGCTGCTGCTGCTGCCGCTGACAGGGCTGGAGTGATAGGTTTGGAGCCTGGGACGACTGCCTGAGCACGCTCAGTGGGACACCCTCCCCGGCTTTTCCCACATCACTGGGGGCCGGGGGGCCAGGGGCTGAGGCGAGAGGTGGGCTCCTCGCTCCACAGCAATCTTCTGGGCTGTGGCTGGGAAAGGCTACGGCCCACTGTTCTCACCATCTCCCCCTGTAGTCACAAACCCAGCAGAGAGAGTGAGGGAGAAGTGCATAGAGAGAGGAAGCGATACCCTTGGCAAGCTTGCGGTCAGGGAGTCGGCCCAAAGTACGGAGTCAGAGGACAGCTGATGTGTGGTGAGAGGGGACTGGCTGTCAGGTGATGGTTAACTGAAACAACGCAGAGCAGAGTGACAGGCAAAAGTGACACTGCTCTTGAATTTTTTTTTTTTGGGGGGGGGGGTGTTTATTGTGATCTTGGAGCGATAGCAACTAAATTAGATTAACATCAATGTTTTTCTGTCGTCGAAGTTGTGTTTATGTCTGTTCCCATATCCAAAGCTAAACTGTAGTCATCCTTTTCAAATGACTCATCCGACAACTGCATAACATTAACAACTCAGAGTGCCTACGCAACATGTGGACCTCATGCTTACATTTCAGCATGCATTCTGTGTCCGGAGAGAAGTGATTTTTTCACAGTACTTCATTTTCTGTCACTTATCAAACTCCAGTTATTGGATGTCAGAGCATGTAATGATCTGTTGTGACGTATAAATAGATTTGAATCCATTCTAGTAAATACACTTGAGGGCTGATCTGGATAAAAGTGGCAATCAACTGCATAAAATCCAAACATGTATCTGTTTGACGACAAAATCAGCTACTTAAATCAAGTTAAAGTATTTTTTTCTCTCAAACCATGACTGGTCTGGTATCAGTCACTAACAATCTGTTACTGCACTGTCACTGCTGCTGATACTGGGGCTCTTTGCCTCCTGTATTTGCACTTCCTGTTTTATCTTTGACTGACAGAATTGAACTCTAACCATATTCAACTGTACATATTGTCTCCTTTAAGACTATATATATTAAAGACCTGATTGCTGTTTATACTGTATATAACTTCTTAACTGTACTGTTTATACTATATATTATTTTCGGTCTATATCAGCTACCATTACCGGCATATCATAGCTGCCTTATATCGTACTGTACATGTTTTCCATGCTTTGTCTCTTCCTACTATTACTATGCATTGATTCATTATACATGATATACATATGTTTATCTTAATATGTACTTCTGCATATTAGATGCAATGGTTAGATGCTAACCTGTGTTTAGTTTTCCTGGCACTTATTGTGTGCTGTGATAATAATGTATCTAATTTACTCTAATGTGACAGTGCTTGTGATCTCTGAGTTTGGTATGTATTAATATTCTATCTTTATAGATAAATAACACAAGTATTTCCTAACATTTATCCTCTCATGGCCCAGTTAATAAAAGTAAATAAATTGCAGGAAATGCGATCCTTACTTACATTTTAACATGCCGTGTTAGTGCAATATTTAAAGTCCTCCTCCACTCAAAAATGTATTTTTTTTATGTTTTTGTCCCCTCAAATGTCCGACTTTGATTATTCTGACTTGTATTTGTACAAAGTTTGTCACCAGAGAGGTGTTTTCACATATACTGATGGGGGAATGTCTGTGTGTAAATCTGAGTCTGAGATTCATGTATGACTGAATGTTTCGATGTTTCCTCTAACACCACTGCTAGCCATCTTGATGCACGTTGCTCTTTCACTGGTCAACCTAGGGCAAGCAGCGCTGGTGAAAACGGAGAGTGAAAGTTAGGGGGGGCTGGAGCCTATCCCAGCTGACATTGGGCGAGAGGTAGGGAACACCCTGGACAGGTCGCCAGACTACCGCAGGGCTGAAACATACAGTAGAGAGAGACAACCATTCACACTTACATTCACACCTATGGTCAATTTAGAGTCACCAATGAACCTGCATGTCTTTGGACTGTGGGAGGAAGCTGGAGAATGGGAGAAAACCCATGCTGCAGAACATGTTGGAGAACATGACAGCTCCACACAGAAGTGGTCCCCCACCCCGGGTTTGAACCCCCACCCTGGGTTTCGAACCAGGAACACCACTGTGTTGCCAGTGAGATATAAATATATATAAATATATTCATTTGTCTGGAGGGGGACTTTAAATGTTACTTCTTACTCAAACTGTATGCCCATATTTTCAAATATATGATTATTATTATCATGTAACCTTTTTTTTTGAAAATGTATGTAAATATGTGTTTTGTTCTTGGTCAAAGTAGGAATACTGCAAAATCAAAATTTCCATAAACTGATTAATTAAACTTAATATATATATATAATACAATTGTAAAGTAAACTAACACACAAACAAAAGGAACAGGAAAACACCCCCTGTCATTTTATGTTCAGTTTGACTTTTGCTTGCAAGCACATCAGCAATCGTTCAGCAGCTTACCATCCTAAAACCAATTTGTGGGCATGATTATGACTGGTGGAGATTAGTAAACCACATACATATATGAGTTGCCCTCATTATGACTGGTGTAGTCAGTCTGATAGCATGCGCATGAAGTTAGACCTACATCTGGAGAAAGATCAACTGAACTAGCTGTATTGTACAGTGGTAGAGCCACATCACACTGCCGCATTTCGAGAATAGATTACTGTGAGTGATTTCCTGTTCTGATCAAAAGGCCAGTTGTTTGTATGAAGTGATGGTGCAACATGACTGACTGCTAAAAATACTGTTAAACACAAGTTAAATAGGAAATTCTTCCACTGGGAGGAGTACAGAATTACTCTTGAAATTCCCTAAGTAGAAATCACTGGGTGTGCAATGTAACTAAAGCAGCTACAGCACTTTTAGTTTCTGCACACTCAGGCCCCCCTCCCTGTCAGCAGATGAGAATGGGTGGGCGGCAGTGGCAGCAGAGATAAGGCCTGGTGAGCAGGAGGAGACGGGGGGAGGCGGTCTGTTTTGAGGGTCATTGGCCAGGCAACCATTAGCAACTTGCTCTACAGTTGTAAACACAGTGCATTAGAAGTGGAGTGGTCACACATGCATATCAGCACGCACAGACACACACACACACACACACACACACACACACCGACCGAATGACCAATTGCTGATTTGACAGTCCTCTCCACTTTCCGTTTTGCTGGAACTGCTCGCCCCAATAGCTCTCTCTCTCTTTCTAACACACACAAACACATGCTCCCTCGCTAAAAGAAGCAAATACAGGAAACCACCTTTATCAGAAACTCCACCCCAGAAGAACATTTTTTGCTGCACCCGCAAAGCTGACTGCCTTCAACCAGCTACAACTACAATATGAGTGCTGTGACGGCCCAGCACCACAATCCTCCTCAAACCAACTGTTCTGTGGTAAAAAAAAAAAAAAGATGTTAAACACAGATATTCAGAAATTAAACTCAGATATTAAACACATAACATTGGAACATGAAAGTTCAAGTTGGTATACTGCTTGTATAATGTCCCAACACAATCATACCTTCACTCCCAAAAGGAGTTGCTTTACACTGACAGGCTTCTAAACAGCAGTAACAGCAGCTGCTATGCATGATGGACAATGACTGATAACCCTCATGTGTAAAGTATTTTGGTTTAGTTTTGTCTGTGTCTATTTGTAAACCTAAATGAACCAAAGCCAACGTCGAGCTCTGTGCACGGATGTTGGCACAAGATTACGAGTGGAGTGGACCTGACCGAGCCGGCCCAACTCTGCAGTTGAGTGGAGGACACTAAATGGAGAGGTGTCAGAGTTTGTTGAGCTCGTCTGGGTTTCGAGTGATGCCAAGTTTAAAAACTACATGATTTTAGCCCTGATTTCCAATTCGCTGATAGTTTTCGAAGATTGCTGTCAGAAGCTTCAGATGAGAGGCAAATCAGCACTTACTCTTGTAATCGCTATGTGTGAATTTGTGTGTTGCAGATGCCAGAGAGATATCTAGCAGTGTAAATATCTGTAGTGTGACATTTGTTTTGACCAGCAATGACAGCAGCTACGACCTAATGCCGATGAGAGTACAAAATACATGGTGTTTGTTTTGTACATAGTTTGGACACCAGACAGGGTTGTTGGGGATTCCTTCTGGTGAAATGTCTTGTAATGTTTGACTATATGCTGATGGCCTCTCATATAATGACAACTTCAAGATACCCCATTATAAGACAGAAAGTTGTGTAATGTGATCAGTGGGAGCAGTCTGACAACTCTGAAAGTCATATAGTGTGTAGGTGCCATAAAGCCTATTCCCTTTCTTGTGTTGACAACCAAAGCATTTAGTGTATGTGATAACCTGTTGATAGCTGGTACTGTACATATAACAACAAATTAATTTTCTAGTAGCCCACTACCTGCACAGAGCAACTAGTAATATAAACACACTTTCAACAAGAAGCTATCCCATACGGCTGGGAGATAAATTAACCTTCAGCAGCAGGCTCAGCCCTGGTGACTGCACACAGCCCACCAGAATGGTCCTTTACTGCTCCTCACAGTGAAGCTGCAGGTCGTGCACACACCCTGCTGAATTCTGAATGCATTACAGGCTTGGCAACTAGCTAGCCAGATGAGAACCTCTGGGATAAAAAAATGAAGACAACACAGTAGTCCCAAAAATGAAGGTTCCTCAAATGGCCGGCACTGGCTCCAAGAGTGAGTCAATCCCCATCGACCCCCATGCTAAATGCCCAACTTTACAACAGAAAGAAACATGTTTATATTCTTGCAGGCTACAAACAACAGTTTAAATGTTATCAAGGCATAAAGTAATGCATAATTAAGGGTGCGGATGCTTTGAGTGACAGGTTGGTGCCATCTGTTGACAAGTTACTACCACAGCGACAACGTTTATTATGCAACTTAACCATATTGTAACTCCAGATTCACAGAGCATCGACGTATCTGTAGCTGTTGCTATTTCAGTTTGTCTTCAGTTCATGAAAGTTAATTGTTATGTTTTGGTCCCCTAAAAAGTCTTGTTTAACATTTGGTTGCACTAAAAGACTCTCTTAAGAGTCAGATGTTAACTTTTTCTGGTAAGTCCTTTTTTGTATTTTTAAGCCTGTGTTTTGCTATCAGTAATTCCCATTGGCATTAGCATTGTCGTAGTTAACCATAGCTGTAAATGTACCATGCTAGCCAAGCTGGAAGCTAGCCTTAGGGTTAGCTCCACCCTGGCATCCAAATATGGTCACTTCTGGCTCCAAAAATCCAAGACGGTGACGGCCAAAATACCAGACTCAAGGCTTTAAAACTGGAGTCCAGAAACTGATGGGTGACTGCATGGTGGCTATGTCCATTTTTTTTTGCAGTCTATGGCTGAGGCCGAAGACAACTCTTAATCAAAAGGCCTATTTCTCCTCTTTTGGCAGAAGCCAGCTGCCTCCAGCTCACCCACTAATAGCTAACAGGTCTGGACCAGTCTCTCTGCTGAAGTCATGGAGAAGAAATTAAATGTTAAAGTAGCAGAGCACTACTGACATTAATAAATGTGATGTAACAACTGAGTTTCAAGTTGTAATCTCTTACACCACCTATTAGTCAATAAAAAAATCACATTACTGCCCAACACTGGAAACTAGACTTCACCAGCTTGTCAGATGAGTGGTTCTACGCCCAGTGGACATAAATCCTGCATGTGTGCGCATGCATGTGTTAGTGTTTGTGTATGTGTGTGTAGTAAGGGGAGATAGAGGGGAAAGGAAAATCCAGGGAGGGAGAAAGAAAGTGAGACAGAGAGCAGGTTGTGCAAATAAGAGGCATTGCAAGGAAAGGAAAATCCAAAACGATCCCGGGCTTCCCAGTGAACTGACACAACACAATTCTCACATTGTTGCATATTTCATACCTTGTTAAATATAATTGAAACAGCGTTCGCGGGAAGAAATTCACACGCAATGCATTCATTTCAGCCACGAGTTAATGTTTATAAAAGTGTGATGAATAGTAATCACTGTGTTGATAGCAGTTGTAAAAGAAAGGGGGCTTGGGTGTTGAAGAGAGTGTGGAGACAGCTGGGTCTGAACCTGTTTGAGCAATTGTAAATACGTCCAACAGTTTGTTTTTAATCATGATTAGATGACATCAGATGGTCTTAGTCACATATATGTATGTCAATACAATGATAGTGCTGACACAGAACTTTGCTATTGTGACACCCCTCCCACTGCCTTGCAGAGTGTTCCAGCCAGCCTCATCAGGCAGGTGGCCAACATGTGAGGGTCGTTTCCTTGATTAGGCTCACCTGGGCTTCCAGGCTATAAAAGCTGCCTCGTGTGTTCACTTGGTCTTTCCCTCCCTGCAGCTGACATCTACTAGGCATCATTGCTTTTGTTTTGCACCTTCAATACCTCCACGACACACCTGACACACACACTCATGCATGGCTTTCATGACTGACTTTGCTGATCTACACGCTCCATTGGTAATTTTAGTTTAATAAGTTATGCTTGTTTTAAGTAAATTTCTTGTGTAGACTCACTACTTGTTACATTCACTGAGCCAGTTTGTAACACTATACAGTGAGGATGGAAATGAAAGACAAACGTGTGATTTAAAAATGCCCTCATCTGATAAGTCTCATGTGTCTGCTATTGTTATAGATTTAAACAAATGCAAAGATTATTTGAGTATTTCACCAAGGTCTAACTGGAGTTCTTTATTGCCATAGGCTTGTGGCTATAAACCAAATTATTTATACCAACTATAAATGCATGTTAGAATTGGATGATACTCTTAATGCACACAATCCCTCTGGGAGCAGCTAGACACATGCATATATGAGTGCAGCAGAGATAAAAGTCATCCCTGGGGTCTGCATGTAGAAGCAGTTTATAAATTACAACATTGAGGCCGGGAAGACATTAATGCAGAGCATCTGTGGGTGTCAGAGAGTAGATCTATGTATTTCTGAGCACGGACATGTTTTTTTTATTTACCTGTGGATGAATAAAGAGATGATTTATCAATTCACCTCTTGTGTCCCCACTCTCTCTCACCAACCCCCCCCTCCTCTGGGGAATTAATCAGTTGTCTGACACATGCACCGAGGCAGACAGGGAGGCAGACAGGGGGAGAGAGATAGGAAGAAAGATGATGGGAGGGGGGCTGAGAGGGATAAGGGTGGCACGAGCCAAATTGGAAACATATCCTTTCAACATGTCCTATCTGAGCATTTTATCTGTGAAAAGAGGCACAAGGGGTATGACCTCCCAGTTCAAGGGCCTAACTCAATTCAGCAATGAAACCGTGGCCAACTTCTCACCAGCCGAACCAACGGCAAGGGCTGCTGAGAAATGAAAGTGCTCCTCTCCCAACACCTGCAACCCATCCAGAGGACAGAGACAAAGTGTGAGAAAACCAAGGGGACGAAAGAGGAAAAGATTCCCATAGCCTCACTAAAACTTTTTTAATTTTTTTGATATTTAAGCCATCAAGTAAAATGAAACGACAATTAAGAAAAACAATTTGAAAATTAAAAGATGGTAGGTCAGTATCAAGGACAAACGTGGACCCACACTGCACTAACACCTTAGAAGAAGAAGGACTGGTGTGCCTATGGCCCATCACCGAGCCTCTATTTTTATCCGGGCCCAGGTGGGATTGGATCCAGATGGGGCACCTGATCACCTCTCTTTCTCTCTGTCTTTCTCTCTCTGCTCTGGGCTGGAGTTTCCTGCGCTCAGATCTAACCCTTTCAATGCCAGTCACACTTCATCCCCCAGAGACTGAGGGAAGAGCTTAGAATTGAATCAAGAGGTGAAATAGTGCCTACATGTGTGCATCTGAACGGCTGTGATCTGTATAATGGTATGGAAATTAGATAACTGTTGACAAGTGTGATTTCCTGATCATTTCTTACAATGCAAACAATGCGTTATCTGTTACAGCATGGCCAGATTGAAATAAGGTCCTCACAATCCACCTTGCAGATCAACCTCTATCTACAAATAGCAACAATAATAACCACAGCATTAAAACAGCTTGGGGGGTTGGTGGCTTACATTTCTGTCAAAAGCAAAGTGCAAAAAAAAAACCTGTTCAGTGGTGACTTTGCAGCTTGACTGCATTATGAGCCCATACATTTTAAGTGTTGGGGCAAGAGGGGGTCGTGTCTTATGATCCAATAGCTGGGTAGAACACCCTAGACCCAATGGGTTAACCTGACAGGAAACCTGGAGGATACACCCTATTAGGCCTGTACTTCCTGCTACTTTGAGGCATGTACAATTTATGAGCCCAGAGGTACGGTGCACCACTGCAGATCTGATGGATTTCCTCTTTCGTTCTCCAAAAAAGACTGAACCGGAGCATTTTATGAAAGAAAAATGAGAGAAAAAAAGAGGAAAAAAAGGCAGATAAGGTGAATAAAAGAACCATCTGCAGGGCACTCTGCAAAGCTTTGTGCCAAACGGTCTGGAAAGAATCACACATTCTGGCAGTACAACCTATAAATATGCTCTGATCCTTATAATTCAAATGAAACGTAGGAGGATATTAAATAGATCCCATTGCCTGAAAGCCAGTGTAAGTCAGTGCCAGTGGTGTGAGTACAGTAACTCACCAGGAATAGATGCTTACCAGAAATAACTCAAAATTGATAACAGATTGACATGGGGGGTTTAAGACAGGCTACAATTTCCTTTGCTACAGCCATACAGTGTGTTTCACATCTTAGTCACATTGAACTGACAGACACACATGTACGCACAGGATACGTCTTTGTTTGTCAAATGTTTTGTGTTTGTCAGTACGTTTCCAGGTGGTGGAACTTTGTTGTCACTTTTCTCTGGAAATGGTTTCAAAAGATCAAGCAATGACATAACTGCAGCTTCACAGCAAAAACCACAATGCTATTTACAGTAAATCAATGTAACCCAGCTGGATTAATACAATACTAAAAACATTTTAGTGAAGCATATCTGTGCCAAGATGGTCACCTGCCAATGTTGTATTACTGAAAGAAAGAAAAAAAAAAAAAACAGCAAATAGCCCTCTACTACTTCTAAGTCTCTTCTGAAAGTTTTTATGATCTGCAGCAGGAGAAAAAAAAAAAATCATCATGAACCGCTGTGTCTCTGAGGTGATGTAGGGTTCTGGGTTTGTTTGTGTGTGTGGGTGAAGAGAAGTGGCACTTACGCATTTGCCAAACCATCAAACAATGTCTCTGCGATCTGTCTGCAGGCTTCAGACACTCATTTCAAGACGTAATGTGTGCTACGGCTTCTCGTCTTCAGACTTCGCCTCGCCTTGCAGCGCTGCAGTCTAGCGTGACAGACACCTTGTGCCGTACATTCCAGCAGATGTTATTTTCCGAACTTAGAACAAGTTAAATGTGTTGTAATGGGGTGTAGGGATTTGTGCAAGGACTTGTATCGGTTTGCTCTCATGGGTAATAAAAATAACCTATAATTAAAAGCTAATAAAATCATAATAAAACTTTGATCAGTTATGAATATAGGTAATAAAACTCATGTTTCTGTGTAAGAAATTATGATTAGAAATTATGTCAAATGTCCAACTTGTTGGTTCAGGTAGCAGGAGGATGAGGAAAGACAGATAAAATAGGGACGCAAGGAAGTAAGAAGTACAGGAGGAATGGGGTTAGGGTTAGGTTGAGATTAAAGGTGGTTTAGCAGGGAGGAAGGTTGGATGGAGGATTGGGAGAAGAAGTATATCAGGAAGGAAAGGATGAGACAGGAGATAGGCAAGCAGTCTCCACTGCTGTCAGAGATGATAGAGTAACTCAGCATCTCGTAAGAGACTGTCTCCAAGTATTATCAAGCTGCAGTAAAACACTGATCCCTGCATCGCTCAGACACAGACTTTGTAGATCTCACTTTTGCCACAGAGGCAGAAGATTAAAGCCAATCCATGGGAAAGATTTAAATAGTAGCTAAATCACAGACAATAGTGATTCCGAGGTTTAGGCTGAAAGTACAACTTATTAGTTCATGAGTCTCTCCATAACACTGGGTATGAAACAATAATGAATGAATGCAAATATAACATTAAACTACCAAGTGAGGCACCCATAAAGAAACCACAGGCTTATTGCATGGGTGAAACATATAATTTATTGGAGCTCAAACTTGATACTGGGCAAACCTAACATCTGCCTTCACAGTATTTGTCATTTAGATTTGTCAAATTAAGAATATAACTTTGCTTATCAATTCCATTTCTCATGAATTATGATTCAGATTCTTGGCATACTGTCTCAGTAAGAAAAGAAGCCAAAGTATGTAAAAACACAAACCAGATTTGTTTTCAGCTCTCAAAATTAGGCTGCTTGTCATTTATCATAATTTCGAAGATATATTGTGATTTTGCCACAAACTATGAATGTTTACAGTTTAATAGTTTGTTGTTACAAACTGCATCCAAAGCAAACAATTATTTCTGGTGATCACATTTTGCCAAAATTACACTGTGTTGTTTCTGAGGCTTGGCACACCAAGATATGTTAGCACATTGCACAATGAGGAATAACGCAAACACTGAAGGGCCAAACTTAACCAAAAACCATGTTTGCTAAACCTGCAATAACTGATTTTTCACCACAAGGGGCAGCAGAAACAAACTGTTATCACAACACAGATGTAATGTTGATGTTGCCTCGGTACTTATCCGCAGAGCAATATTTGGAGCTGTGTTTCCGGTAACTGTATGTCCAATATTTATTCTTCTTTTTGCTTTCTTTTGGTCTCCACCGACTCCTAAAGTTGCTATCTAGAAATATCTGCCAAGTGCTCTGCTATGTTCTCACCGTAGTTGCAAACTTTGTTTGCTGTCTGGTGCTGGGGAACTAGCATATAGTAAATTCTGAGTGCTTTCATTGGTGAAAATAGCTGCCTGCTGTAGTCGCCGAATTGGGTAATAATTATCCGTGAGTTCATCATGACACACAACAACTTTCACACACGTCTTCATGTGATTCATTTTCAATGAATAATATTGATTTTACCTTTTTTAACAAACCCCCTCATCTATTTCTGTTCATAATCACAGTTCTCGACTGGCTGTTGATGCTGAAATCTAACTTCACATGATCACATAATGACTGTCCTCTCATGGTTCTTTATCAGTGGACCATGGCCAGTTTCTACACTCATCCAACAAAAATGCTGAGGACATGATGCTACAGTGACTCATGAGCTGTGTACGTGTCTCGCCTCTTGAGTCTTTGTCAAATATTACATCAGATATAAAAAGTAATGATGGAGTTATTGTTCACATTTCAGTCTGGAAATGCATTTCGCGGAAGGTGACTTTGGCTGTCGTCCAAACTGTCTCTTAAACAAAACAAAGGACATTATTAGGCACTGAAATAAGGAGTGAATGGAGTCACGTAGGCCTGATTGACTAACACTGCAGTTGGCTGATTATCACGTTTGATTGACTATTTTAGCTGTGCCTTAGCGCAGCAGATATAAAGAGTACAGTTACATAATGTCCTTTGGATAACAAAGTACTCAGTGAAAAAATCCTCCCATTTGCGCCTCTCGAAGGCCAAAGCACTTGCCCTGTATCAAAAATAACTTGCCTCTCCCACTGATG
This sequence comes from Chaetodon striatus, assembly GCA_029783705.1. Lineage (NCBI taxonomy): Eukaryota > Metazoa > Chordata > Actinopteri > Chaetodontiformes > Chaetodontidae > Chaetodon > Chaetodon striatus. Next base: position 9,121,635 of record JAPZEB010000024.1, read on the forward strand.
ATGACATTTGGAATATGATTTAGCCTTGTCGCCAAGTTACTATCAGTGTGGGGCCTTAGGTAAACACATTTGATGGGACCCAAAGGTCTAGCACCAACACTGGGCTGGGAGGACAGGCAAGTGCGCAGGCCCTTGGCCCTGCTAAGAATCAGCAGAAGCCAAGCAGGAAACATCTGGAAGACCTAGTGCAAACAGATGTCGGAATGAGATAAGAGGCCATGAGTTGGAGTTCAGCCTCCCATCTCTGTATGATGAGGCTTTGTAACATCCAGGTGGGCTGTAGCCTTGGCTCCAACAGCTCAAAGGTCCAAATAATCAAACTACAGCTTTTTTTTCTCACACTAGCATCTGGTGGAGGCTGTGAATGTTGTCAGTAACTTGTGTTCCATTGTTCCTGGTCTCATTTTGATCCATTGTCAGCCAGACTCTCATGAGACCCCCTTTATACAATGTTTTTGCCTCTCCAGGTCACCATTTACATCATTTCCTGCTATAGTTTTAACATCGGCTGGGCAACAAAGTGAAGTATGCATCAATGGTCAGCCATTCACTCGTATTGCCCACACTTCAGCTCATTGTTGTGCTGGAGATTGTTTGATATTGAATTGCAGTGTCAACTGTATTGTTTATTTTCAATTGCTCATCTAAACACTTGAGACCATAGACTCTGGAAAACAAAAGCCTGGCACAAAACTGGCAAAACTGTGTATGCATGTGATAGTAATTTAGAGTTTAAGCTGTAAAGTATCATTGTGCTCCAGTTTTTAACCCTTTGCCCCACCATCGCCGCAAAACTACGAAAAAAAAAGAAAATATATAGTCACTCCTCCCTTATGACTGCTGATTACTTTGTGTGAGGAACATAAAACAGAGCAGAAAATAACAGAGATAAATTATGAAGAAAACTATGTCATTCGCACAGATGAGTAGAAGCCACATGGTAGGGTTGGTTCCTGTTAAACTATAAAAAGGTCTCTCTTGGGACATGAGATCTGAAGTGGAACTCACAGATTGTTCTGCAATCAGAGGCGACTGCACACCACCAGCCTGGATCTTCATAAATTGATAAATAATGGGTCCTTGGTGGCAGGGAAAAGTTACAGAAAAGTTAGTCAGAGTAAGAATGTGAAAAGATAATTTCATATAGATAATATAAACAATGCTTTTCAAAAGTTAGCCTCAGTGTTTGTGACTCTGTTTTTTGACTTTGCCAAACAGCACTATTAATGTTATAAAAAACGTGACTTTACATTTCTAAATTGGACATTTTAGCCCTTTGAAAGTAGAAACAGATTTTACCAAGGGGCAGTGGATTATATTTGTTGTTCGTAATGGCACAGTAAAAATGTCAGTCAAAGAAGGAATGTTTTGATGCCCAGAGTAGATTCAACCTTGGGGACTGAAAAATGAAGGAAAAACTCATGTTACAAAAACTGCAGTTCCTCAAATGGCCACTTGAGGCTGGCCCCAGAGGGGAGTCAATCCCCATTAACACTAATTTTAAAATACACAATTTTACAGCAAAACAAACAAACAAAGAAACATGTTTAGAGTCTGGTACAAAAAGTGGTTGCAGTGGCAAATGTACAGCGGCTGAATTTTTATATAACTCACCTGTTAACATTTTATTAAGGCTTAAATTGTGCAGCCACTTTTAGTAACAAGCTGTTGACCCTTAGCATCCTCGGCTTCTCAGTCAGATCCATCCCTCGCTCCTTAACAGCACCAGCCTCTCACCCAGATACGGTCACTTCTGGCTCCAAAACACCAAGATGGCGACAGCCAAAATGCTGAACTCGAGGCCTCAAATTTGGAATCCACAATCCAACAAATAACATCCTGATAGCTACGTCTATTATCTAAAAAAGAGTTTAAGAGTAAAGCACAATATATTAGCACACTCAATCCTAAATTAATGTTTTACTTAAAAAAATAGGTTCTGACTAAGGAGTAAGTAAAGAAAGAAAGTAAATAATGTACAGTACTTTACTTTGGTCCAACAGGATATTTTGACCATTTTAGGACACATCATTCAGAATCCAGACATGACTGGGATTTCCTCCACTCTATGCTGCCTCAACCACACCCTTTTACCCAGAGTAATTAAGAGAATTTACCAAACTACCCTTGGGATGACCAGTGGTCTGCCGCGCAAACAGGAAGTAGAGAAGAGGTCAGTGAATGAAAGGAGGAAGTGCTGGCAAACAGCAACAATACAAGAGGAGGAAACCCCCCCATTATAAATAGGAACAGTCCCCTGCAGTGGGGCGTTCTGGGTCACGACTGCAGGGATGGGAGACAATAGGGGAGCAAGGCCGCTGGCCGACTAGCGTAGGTGTGATGTGTCTGCGTGACTGAGATAGTAGAACGTCAAGGGTCATTGGAGACACAAGCAACAAGTCACAAAACAAGACCGAAGTGCATGATGAGTCAAGCCTCCATTGTTGGGAATAAACAGGCCGTAAGAGGAGTGAGGTTGTTTTTCAAGTGCTGTATCTAAAAGCAATTGTCTGTTGCATTATAATTAGAATATGTTTTGGTTCTGGGCAACCTGGTAAGGCGTATACCATTACGGCTGAGTCCTTACCGCAGTGGCTCAGGTTGGCGCATGGCCTATCTGATAAATCAGAAATGCCCCAAAAAAACATAAAAAATAGCTCGTGTGGTTAACAATGAAGTCATCAAATAGTTTAGATGTGGAGTTAGTACAACATGTCAGAAAGCCCATTAGTGAATTGCACAATATATCCTGCGTTTGCAAGTTTGAATCGAAACACACACGGGGTATCACTCATCCAACTGGCCTTTGCTCTGCATGTGTGTGTGCGCTCATCTGTATATATGTATGTCTGAGGAAAGAGGGTCATCCTGCTCTTCACCTAAAGCAGCCTGTTAAGCTGTAAAGCGATGGACCTCCACCCATTTTCAGTGGAGCATCATCACAACTGCAGCCAGACACTTCCCAAAGGAAATCCTCTGCAAGGCCAGACACAACAGTGCAATTATTATCACAATGTAACATCTGTCAATGTCATTTTGCACAGGTTGAGTCAAACTGAATGCACGTTTTGAAAAAAAAAAATTGTTTCTTGCAGTGACAGTTGAGACAGAAATGAGGGCATTCTGAATTGTGGAAGATGTGTGGTTATGAACACAGCAGCAAAACAACAAAGCTGCGGTTGCCATAGTGACATTTTAAAATACTGTGATTTTCAAAGGTGAGCTCCAGCATTGTATTTAATCTTTTTACCTTGGATAGGAAAACCATGAGTCAAATAACACTTAACTAGATGTTTGCTAACATGAGTGTTTTTTTTTTCTGAATATATAAAGCAAATCTTTAAAAGTAATATGATTAACTGAGGGGGGGAGGTGAGAGTCAAATGGATGTTACAGAGGAGACAAATCACACCTGTGGGAAAAGACCGACTGTTATCTTGAGAGGCATGTCCTCAGATAGAAAATGACAAGTGTAATTTTGACAAAAAGAGCAGGGGGTCTTCAGGCTTGCAACAGATCACACATCAATTACCACGTTTGGATTAATTTTGACAGGTTTAAATGCGGTACATAAGCAGATAATGGTTAGAGAGATAATGGAAAATTTCTCTGAGCTGACACTGTCAAAAAGATAAATTGTCGGGTCAGGAGAAGGGCTGAAACAAAAGCCGAATGCTTAGTTGACAAGCATGCATATATTTGAATGATTAGAAGTTCACTTTCTCGTCTGCAATCCATCATTTTGTGAGGGGGAGACAAAATTAATGGTGGTCGGGTGACTTACATGACACGTCAAAATCAAGTAAACACTGCTGATGACTCCCTTCAGACAAACAGGTCAGTGTTAATTATCAGTGCCAAAAAGATATTGAATTATCAATGCATATGCAAATCATACGTCGACATAAAAACTTTAAATGCTAATTTTGCAATGTGCACAGGCAGTGATATAATACCATGGAAACCCGCGGCACAAACAAGGCACTGCACACCAACAAGAGAACCCTGAGGAGCAGCCTAAAGTCTCCAAGGAGTTTGCTAAGCCTGGGGAGTATGTAACATGGAGGGCTTAAGGCAGCGTCCGAGGCCTTTCACCTTGTAGCTGTTAACAGTCAGGCCTGTGATCCCAAGGCCCCCCTTAAAGACCCTCTTGGGTTTTGGACTGTAACCAGAGAGTTGGAATAACAGTCGAGGAAAGCACCATGCAGCGGGGCCTCATGTGGCGTGGTGGGCTCAACCCCACTCCCTGCTCAGGGCCTGGAGAGCGGTCACAGGGTAAGAGGACTTTTTTTCTGTCTCTCTCTCCAACACAGATCAGCCAGGCAGGACGAGGTCAGAAGAAGGTGGGCTCCCTGGGGCCTGTGGTGGGTGGACACAGTGGCTGAGGTCAAAAGAGCCCCCCGTTTGCAGGGCATTAATCACTAAATGCCTTGAATGTGCAACCAAACCAGAGTGAGGTATATTTGTGAGTGTCACAAATGCCAGTGTGCATCTATGAGTGTGTATCTGTGCTTCACACTTAAGTGCACAGGCAGGATTAAACCCACAGCAGCTCTCTGGATCTAAACATCACTGTACGGGCCTTTCTGCCACCTCTGGCTTATGAGTTTGCTGCTTTTACCAGAAGGTTAAATTACTGTGTGATGGTTGAAGAATTCGGTATGACCACGTTAATATCAGAATGATTTAGTAAGCTCTCAGCACCTTTAAGAATGTGCAGCACCATGTAGACAGCTATGTGGTGGAAATTCTGCCCAAGCACTGTCTGCAGTCATTTAAGTGCAGATTGCTGGCGTGTTGAGCAGTGCAAAACGCATTAGTCTCTCTTCCATATGACCATTAGGACCACTGTCCATGTACACTTAAGATTATGTGTGTCCTTGACGGATTTAACCGGCAGATCTGTGCTATGCTGGGAGAAAGCATATCTTAAGGAATACTTTACCCCCATCTGAGGAACAAAGACTCCAAAAACTGAGAAAATTCTACATGAATTGAAGTCATAGTGACCACACTTTACTACAAAACAGCAAAACTATATCTCTTACAATATAATCCAAGTCTCATTTATCCAGTCATATGCTCAGGACTTCCCAAAGAGACGGTCCTTTCAGACAGGGAACTGAACAGAAAGTGAAATGTATCTATGCTTTCTTCAAAGCCAGACTTCATTGACAAAAACACACACAAAAACACAGGAGCTGTTGGTCTACCACTGCCTCAGTCGGTTAGTTTATCTGTGTTATTGTGTGACTTTGGTATTTGAATGGTTAATTTTGATTCACCAAAGTCACAATAACACAAACAAACTACAGATAAAGGTACTGCTTGACCGTCAGCTCTCATTTTCAGTGTTGTAAAATGACTGATTTTGTCGATGGAGTTTGGCTTTTTTTAAAGTTTCATTTTAAGTCAATCTTAAACAGTAAGGTTTAGTGAAAAACTTGGGATATATTGCACGAGTTGTGTGTCAGTTTGTAATCAGATGACATACAGTAGTCTTGCTGTTGTTAAAGTCAGCATCTATGACTTTAATTCATCAAGAATTTTCTCCATTTTTTATTCTTCATTCACAGTGTGAAACAAATTCAATATAACACAGGAGTGCAAATATGTCAAAACTTTACGTAAAAGACAGAAAAAGCACGTTAGTATTTTAAGTAATAATATGATATACAAACGAGAAGTGAGATGTACAAAAGTGTTACCTGTGTATACAACACTGTTTGTCATTTCATACTTAAAGAACATGGGCTTGTGTTAGCTTTCCTATCACTCTCTGTCTCTCTGGCTTGTGGGTGGACTCCTAAACAAACAAACAAAACACATATTCAGTTATTGCTACAGTAACAGAACCATAATTATTTTTGCCACAAAAATCACCAGCACACCTACATTCTAAATTTGCCATATGACCCACTTGATCGAAAACTGCTCTGTGCTGGCTTAACATCGCCTGCAGTGGCAAACATTAAGTATATAGTTTGTAGATCTTTGGGATGTCAGACCATTTGCTTTTTTTTTTTTGCAATATGTTGATCTTGGATCATGAAGAGACTGTGTCTTAAGATGTGCGACACCTTTACATCTCAAATTTAAATAAATGGTAAGCCTGGACTGCTCTCGGTTTCATATCACAGATAGAGGTTTGCCGTTTTCTGAGGTCTAATCAGAGTGTATCTACATAGCCTATATGTCACCTCAAACCCTCATGCATCAGCTTGGTAAAACAGAGGAATGGAAAAAAACTGAAAGGTCAAGTTGAGTGGCGGTTGATTCAGAACACACAACAACTTCGGTAACCTTATTTTTTTCCCCTCATGCCTGATTTGCTTGTGTGAAACGAACAGAGGTTTAAAGAACTTTTTTTTTCTTTCTTTTTTTTCTGTCTTTCTTTTTTTTTTTTTTTTTTTTAATCTCACACCTTCAAGGTGGGGGGTTGGTAAACAAATGCTATAGATCCCATGGGTGTGGAGCTCGGCGAACCGCAGAGCCTTATTTGCTCCTGCTTGTCTCAGCTTGCGGCTGTGTATTTCTGTCCCTCTGAAGATGCAAAGGTAGCATGCTAGGACACACATCAGCACACACACTCATGTGCTTATACACTTTCACACACGCACACACACACACACACACACAC
>JAPZEB010000024.1:9144884-9158714 GCA_029783705.1 Chaetodon striatus
CATTCATTAACTGTAGGAATGTGAAGCAACGTGTTTCAAAAGCCCTCTAATGTAGAAAATGCACAAGAGTCAGTGTTTAATGTGTTGTAATGTATTGTAAATAAAGAAAAAAATGTTTTTTTTTTCCACAGCATCCTGGGAAATGAACATCAAACATAAAATTTTGTGTGTCATACTCACTAAATACTCGCCCCTCTATCTGTGATGACGAATCAAAATAACTCTAAATGGGGGCTGTTTATCACCAGAGACTAAAACAACTGTTTAGAGACAATCCCAAAACGCAGACTGCAGAGGAGAGGAACATTTTCTTGAGAAACACTAGAGAACACTTCAAAGTGGTCCCAAATGAGCAGACTCATAAATGGTTTGCCCCTCAAGTGTGCTCAGCGCAATCACTCTCTGGTAGCGAGGGTAAAGAAATGAGGCAGATTGTTTGTGACAATTAGGCTGATGCCAGATACTGCCCGCCATGGCCTGCACAATCACTTGTCCCCATCAGCCAACTCTGTTTATCAGTAATTGCAATTTGGAAAGAACTCCGCGGCGATTAGGCCCAAGGAGTGGTCAGACAGAGAGCTCGCCCAGCCCTAAACAAAAGAGCAGTGTTTGGGTAGAGTCTGCACGAGGTCCCACTGAGAGAGAGAGTGGAGGGGTGAGAGAGAGTGTGAAAGGCAGGAAGGAAGGAAGGAAGGAAGGGAGGAAGGAAGAAAAGAAGGAGGGAAAGAAGGAAGGAAGGAAGGAAGGAAATATCAGGGAAGAAGAAAAGGGAGACAAATATGCAACACTAACCCTGTCTATCACACTAAATACTATCTGATCTTTGACACACTCTGCCTGATAAGGAAAATTTGTCACAAATTTGAAAGATTATTTATTTATTTATTTATTTTTTAATCAGTGTGGACCTCCATCATATTTGTCTGCATTACACAAGTCAGCTGGCGATTCATTGATTTTTAACAGGAGGAGCAGACCCAGTTTGTTTTATCGAACACCCCTGGTTTCATTCTTCAGCACAACATTTGTATGTGGGGCCCTTGTGGGTAGGAAATGGGCTGAAAAATGGGCCTTCTATGGGACTGTCCACAGGTTCCATATTGGCTCCATGACACAGGTTTACCCAGGTGGGCCCCAGATAAGATGCCCAATTTGGACGCATACCCACTTTGTACCCAGGTAGCCCCAGAGTGACCCATTTAGGACCCACCCATGGGCAATTGGCATGGGGCCAATATGAAACACTAGGACAATACCATATAAAGCCCATTTTTCAGCCCATTTACTACCCACATGGGCCCCACATACAAATGTTGACTGGGTTCTAAGAAAATGTAGAACTCTGGCAACACGTTGATTGATTTTGGGTCATTTTGGGTTCAGAATATGAAACTCTTATCGCTAAATTCAGAGGATAAATACAGTTTTAAGCTTGTAAAGGCATGATGACAAGCAAGCAGTGAACACCTGTCAACCCCACTCTGGTCCTACACAGGGCCATTCTCTTTCCCTCTATGTCTCTCTGACATTATGAATGAAAGGCTTGATCATATAGTAACAAGGCAGGGTCCAGGACAGTGGTTTCAAAGTCTTGGCTTTCAGAAACTGTAAACCTATTAAAGGATAATTCTGCCATTTTTCAACATTCACTTAATCTTAACAAGTTTGGGGTATAGTGTGACATAAAACAACATGTTTTTATAGTGCTCTCCGTGTTTCTGGGGGCTGCCTCAAAATCTGCTGTTCTTCTACGAACCAGTGATGTCAGTGGTGCTCGGAAGAACTACAAGCTATTTTGGCTTGTAGTCCTAGTCTCCACCTCTAGGTATCCAGGGGGTGTGTTTGTCTCGCACTGCAGACTAGCTGTGTGCTCACCAAATTAAAATAATTTAACATGAGTACAGAGGATTATGATGGAGGATATTTTTTACAGTGTATCAGCTGACCCGGATATTCAGGCAGGCAACGTGAAGAAATAAAGCGGAAAGCAGCTGAGGCTGCAGCTGAGCTGCTGAAGACTACGGTTGGACTACTAGACAAATATTTTTATTGGTAATATTGGTTGACTACATCACCTTTTTTGTCATTTTATTTTGCTTCTGCCTCCGAAGAATGACTGAAAGCCACTGCTCCGCCATTAGTGGAGAGACAGTGGGGTAACACTAAAGGCCTTCTGCTAGGGTGTTGATACACAGCTTCCAGGCATTACACAATTAGGCATGTGTTTTGTTAATAAAACTTAAGTGTTACTAAATTTCTGGCATTTTTTCAGTGTGTTTGACGACACTAGTGTCATTAAATGCTGTTTTTTGAGCTAGTTGAACACCGCAGTAAGTCGTTTTAGACGCCTAAACTTTTTGTAAACAGAGCCATGTTTGCGACACCCACCTCCATGTGTTGGGCAGGTTTGGGAAGTATTTGGGGTTGAGCAACAAGAACTCAGGCACAGTGCATCCTTGTATATAGGCACTGTAATAATGGCAGTGCAGGAAGGAAAATTTTACTCAGCTTCTGTCAATACAGCATGCACTGCGGAATTTATTGGTTCAGTTTAATGCATTTACATTAACACTGATTGGATATCCACTAAAAATGTGGCAGATTTCTCCTTTAAAACCAAGTGGGTTGCTAGTTCTAAGCAACTTAGCAGCACACATCAAAACATAACTTTAAGTGTTTAAACTTTTGTCAGTATGGACATGATACACATAGTTGGCATAGTTAGATTCTTCACAAGTCATTAGTTCAGTTTAATTTATGGTAACCATGAACTCAAAAGTATAATTTATTCAGAATTTACTGACATGGTAAACAAGAGAGATGGAAAAAAAAAGAAGTGAGCGCTTACCTGAGGCGGTCCGAAAGTCCGAATATGTGCCCAGGCCTTAAATTCTTTAAATTCTGAAAGGGTCCACTGATCAAAAGAATCAAATTAGTTTTTTTTTCCCAAGTTGTGAATATTGTCCTGAGAGGTCTGTTGCTAACTGTGTATGCTAACTTTGTTCATCAAATGGACCACACTTCTTCTGACATATTTTCTTGTCTTCCTGCACCATATTGTTGGGTATGCTTGTTTTTGTTACTCCGTTGACTTCGCTGTGTATTTTTGACTCCAGAACAGCAAACACAGTACAGCATGTGCTCCCAGTTTAGAAGGCTAATGGACTCTGTCATGTGTCTTTGTGGCAATTGTTGTAGTGCAACTTCAAAGGCCTTTCATGGCTTGGTGACAGTTATTACTTAATGTAAGATATGTTGGTTAATATTTGGAGTACAAAAACAATACTGAAGCATTTTGGTTATTTTACAAACAAAATGACCCCTCAAATCTCCTACTGAAGCAAGTAATTTGAGTTGTTTACTAGTTTAATGTTATGATAGATGCAGAAAATGGGTAATCTTCACACCACATATTTTAGTGGCAGCACTGCTTCACTGCAGAGCCCCGGAAACTTGCAGTAATTGGTCTAAATCACTCACTTCTACATTCACAAACCATCTCACACACTCCTGCATGTCAGACACAAACACAGACAGGTGGTAGCATAGGTAAAGCCAGATCTTTAATACACCGTGTTTGTTATAGTCCCTGTGGTCCCTCCTTCTCCCACAGCGCTCCTTTTCCCTCTCTTGTGGATCACAAAATGCCCCATCACACACAGTTTCATATTTGAACATTGCAGTTGATATTGTTTAGTGAAACGTGACACAAATGCTGTAATCTGGCAGAGGCAGAGAGGGAGAGGATGAGTGTGAGAGATGGAATGAAAGTAGCATCTGCTGAAGTGATTGAACAGCCATGTGCAGGGAACGTACCTCTCCGTGCATCTCTCCATCTGCATATCACATTGAAGAGCGCCAAAGTAAAATAGGGTATAGTGTTACCCAAATGTCTCAATGACATGCATTCGTCTCATTTCTCCACTCATCCTCCATGTCCATTTTTCCTTTAAAACAGAAAACATTTAGGAGCGTGGCTGACATCTTGTGGACATGTCTGGTAGCTGCATGTCACTGCAAATGTGGTGCATAGTTGTGGTTGGTAGTTGTCATTTCCTGGGATTCACATTGCGTGTTGAGAGATGCTGCAGTGCATTAGCACACCAGATGGTGTGAAACCTGCTGGATTTGAGGGCTAAGCGCTCACCGTGACAATCTGCTGTTTAATGGTTCTAAAACCTGTTTTATTTTTCTCCTCTCACACTCGCTTTTTTTTCCACTCTTTCTCTCTCTAACATACACAGAGACTTTTCCTATCCCTATTAGTGCATTCCTTAATGCTTCCTTAACTGCAGTCATGCAGTTGTAAATGTAATTTGGTTAATACATTTTGATTATAATTTGGGGCCTGCCTCAATTCATTAACTCTTGTATTTCACCATGGAGAAAAAGAAAAACAAAAAAGGTCAATACACCATCCCAGTGTCCAGGTGGCTTTTCAGAAGTAATAAGTAATCACAGAGTAACAAAAAACAACATTTTTTTTAAAAAAAGGAATATCTCTTATTGAATTGATACCATGTGTCCCAGGCTCATTGATAAAAAAGCCCCGTTTGTTCGCCTGTTTCTTTTGTCTCTTTCCAAGGAAAACAAAACATATTAAAAAGTGGTATTCATATTGTTTCAGTTTCATTATTATTTAAAAAAAATCCCAGAGGATGTGGCTCATGTCAGTGTGGGCAAGTGATCATAAGGGGAGTTTGAGTCCAACTGAGTACCCAGTGATGGAGAAAACACAGGCATGAAGGTCTTTTGATGGCCTTTCTGCCATTGATGTTCATATGTAGTATGTATGTATGTATGTAATATGCTCAGACAAATTGTATTATTGAGTCAAACTGTGGATCCTTTACTGTAGTGATACTGGTGCTCATACTGTTCCTTATGGCGTACAACATAAAGTAGAAAGAGAGAACATGTTGCACATCATACCAGCAGTCACAACTGAAGCAAACATCCACTTTCATGTTGCAGTTAGAGTAATGTCCTAGCTGATGCTGTCAAGTTATTGCAGGTTATCATGTTTTCTGTTTTTGATGTGTTGATATGATTATATTCACCCTAAATGAGGAAGCTGGATTGTTTATATTTTCATCTATTTATTACTTTTCCAATATTTTCCATCAACAAGGTTGATATCCAATTTTCCATGTTAGCACAGTCTGCTGAGTGAGGATCTTATGTCCCCGAATAGCCAAGTTTCATTATATGTTTCTATATTTCATAAGTGCTTTGCTGAAAACAATTTTTATCTGACGTCACAGGAAAGTATTCCAGAAATCACCCTGCAAAACAGAATAAAGCAACACCAAAATTGGTAATTTAGTGCAGCACGTCAGGTAATTTCAGATGGTTTAGACTCTTCTAACAAAGAGAAATTATGAAATCAGCATTTCACAACATGGAAATTGAATGTGAATTATTTCATTTGAAGCAAGAAGCCAGCTCCCTATTTTTAGTCCACTGAGAACTCTGAAAAATTCATGGCACATTTAAGCTTCCAACCTATAGAAAAGCTCCCATATTTCATCATTTAGCCTAAACCCTGGGGCTCAGGAGGCTGCAGGCTATAGCTAGTTCTGACTCAAGTTGTGCCAGCTTTGTGTGATTTTGACTTTTTGTACCAAAAAACACAGAGGAAAAAAAAAGAAAACAAAAAAATTCCTCCCCATAGCCCTTTCTGGGGTTTTGAAGAAATCTCCCCTCATGTACACACACAAACACACAGATGCACACAAACAACTAATCAATGCGAAGTTTGAGCTGGAGCAAAACGGTGAACTTTCAATCTTGCTCACACCTAAAAATCAATTCAATGTCAAGTTATGCTTCAGTGCTAAAGCAAACCAAAATAAACAACAGAAAGACATCAGCAGAGAATTGGGAAGTCAAATAAATCACCCTTATCAGTTTCAAACAGAGGGAACCAGTGAATCATCTTTCTGCCAAACAAGACCTTGTTTTTGTACCTTTAATTAGACATTTGCCTTTTAAAAGTCACCAGTTGGCAGCCATGTGGCCTTGAAACAGCCAAAACAAAAACAAACAGAGGAATGATGCCCTTAGATCTGTCTACCACTGCTGAGAGAAGATATAGGAGATTTTCACTCATTCATTATGTCAAAGAAAGTGGACACAATGCGGAGCCCTAAGGATATTTGGACAGCCAACTACTTACAATATTGTAACGGTCAGAGAATAAACTACTGCTTTTTGCCTGTGTATCCCTCAGGTCATCCCGCCAACCCTCAGTCCATTCTTCCATCCAGTCCTTTTTGCCATGTTGTCAATACATGTTGCTCAGCAGTATAAAGCTTCTATTCATCTTCCCAAGGACTGTGGTAGATAAACACAAAAAAGTGCTTTCATTTCTTTTTTTTCATTGTGTGCCACTTTAAGGGATTGTGTAAACATAAGGGACAAAATTAAAACAAGTCCATGGCTTGACTCCCTGGCAAAATCTGACATGTTTTTTATGAATATATTTTTAAAAAAGAGAACAATAAACTAGACCAAACAACTAATTCAGTTCAGGCCTCCTGGGTACAGTACTTCAACACGTTTTTCACCTATAAGACACATCTTCCATCAAGCCCTTTCTTGTAATTTCCCCATCCCTTCCTGTAGCCTTTACCCTCTCTAGCCCTCCCCATACCCCCACCCCACCTCACCCTCACCCACTCCATCCTGTCTGCAGGCTGCCAGGCACAGATAAGGTGTCTTGGCAGGGAGTTGGAGTGCTGTCCTTCGCCTCGCTGACTGGGAATCCAGGAAGCTGTGTTCACGCCACGTCGCTGGAACAATAGGACAGGGAGGGGAAGCAATTGGGATGAAAATGAAAAAAATGTAAAAGAGAAAAACGAGTGGGGGACTATCAAAACCCAGTCCTGCCAAAAGTAGATACTAAGCTAGTATAGTTTAAAACACAACTCAAAGCAACAATTTTCTTCTCTGATGTCATTGTGTTGAAATGATTTGTATTCTTAAAAGTGCCATTGTCATTAGGGAAATCCTCAAAATTTGCTCCACAGATACAGTTTAGACTTGTTTTTTGTTGGTACTTTAAATGATTTAAGTGCAACTTTCCAAATAATGTGTTTGTTTAATGTACCTTATTTTGTGATTAAGGGGTTTGATTAACTTTTTTGCTGCATCTGCTTCCCTTGGTCCCACAGCTACTTGTCAAATTCCACCGCTTTGTTGGTGATCTGGGTGTCAGATACCGACGCATAAAGGTACCTTTCACAGTGGTATAATATGCACCGGGTGGCACCAGATGTTGACACAACAGCCACCAACCAAAGTCGTCAAATACCAGCGATATGTCAGTGGACGTCTGTGTAAGATATGTATGCACAAAGGCACCTTTTGCAGCGTTACAGAACGCCCCAGCCAGCGCCATTTTGTAACACTGTAACAATTTAATTTAAAGAGCTGAAAAGTCCCAGTAGGTTGGGTGAGAGGGGTGATGGATTGGTCCAACAAACCCTGGAGTTAAACTCAGGAACCCGCATGTAACAACAGACACAGGAGGATACCTAATGTGTCATATGTAGACGTGAAAGTCCACGGACAAAGCGGCGATATTTGACAACTTGGCATATGAACGCATTGATTTTACTCTTCAATGATTTTCCACTTTTCCTAGAATATATTTGTGCTATCAACAGCTAAGGATTTATATGTTATAGCACTGATCCACAGGTGGCGGTAACATGCAAAAATATGCTGCAATTTACCAACAAAGTCGGTGACAAAGAAGACTGCAAGCTGGTGTACATGGAGGTAAACAATGCTGGATTTAAAATACTTATAAGGGAGGAAATGTATTCACTGTATTTGTTAGAGTAACATTCAGTGTCAACAATGCACAATGCATCTTTAAATCAACATGTCATGTGGCTGTGCTGTATTCTGGTGGTTTGAGGCACCTTTACATCCTCTAACATAGAATTTAGTGTGATATGTCTTGTGTCATGTTGGCATGAAGTGGCAGATTTCCAAAGAAACTCCCACTAACTAATTATAGGGACTGATATCAGACTCTGACCTCTATTGTTGATGTTCAGAGTGCTCTGCTGTTACCACATTGTCCATATTGGACCACATATTTCCACATGTGAATTTTTCACAGCTCTTATTGTAGTATATTTTTTGGGGGGGGACGTGCAACTGTTCCACAACTAAAAGAACAAACCATGTAAGTAGCATAAATACCATGTAAATATCCCCTGCTTGTGCGTGTGTCTGTCTATGTGTCCGTTACAGCTGCTGAGCTCAGATGTAGTGTGGCTACACAAACTGCCATCACCAGTTCCGCTCCCCGTCTGATTTACAGTCAGACGTTAATCAGGCACATGTACACAAACACACTGCGGTGTACCTCTTTGACACCCTGTCCACATGTGCACACAAAACACTTTCACAATCATAACCCTCCATCTTACTGCAGCCTCACCCTTTTCTCTGCGCCTCTCTGTTCAGCCATCCAAGCCACAAAAATCCAGTACATTTACACTGACAATCCAGTCACATGTACAATGTTGCCAGACCTGGTTTGAATACTCTTACAAGGTACTTTTAGTGTTTCTTTAAAGGATTTTGATGAATTATGAGTTTTTATACTGCAAGAAACATCTGGCACATGTTCTGTCAGAGGCGTTTTATACCTTACATGCCATATGACACACACCATGAGCCACAAGTGTAGCTGGTAAACAGAGGTAGCTTAGTTAATGGCAGTAATATATGAGGTGTGTGTGACATGAATTAATTAACAGCTTTTAAATTTCCTGTATATGATGTATGACTACAGGCGGTTTAAATACCACAAAGATCTGGCAACGTTTGCAATAAATTGTCGATGAAGCATTGAAACTAAGCAATGCTCAAATCCTGGCACATGTTCACCTGCCAAACTGCCAAAGACACCTGAATGATGTGTCTTCAAAACAGACTGCTTTACTGTCTGTGTTTATTTACATGCTTAGATTGAGGAACACAATAAGAGGCGGTCACAGCTGAGCTGCCATACTCCATCACAGAAATTGATGTTTTTGTTTCTGCTGCATCACATATACTGCATTGCATACATCACCCCAGGATAAGCCTCAAATAGTAGTCACTGAACAGTTCATGTAATGGTTATCCAACTTGTTTCACAGTCATGCTCCTTTCTGTGGAGATTTCAGGTGGGATTAAGTAAGAAACTCATCTGGCTTCAAGATTAGCTTGCAGGAAATTGTTGTGCCAACCTGGCATTTTTAACACTACCAAAAATAAAATACAATAAATACAAATGCTAGTGGAATTAGGTGTCACAGCTCTCTCCTCAGCAACAAGACTGCTTCATCACTACTATATGCTGCCATGACATAACCTGACGTAATGTCTCTATTCCTAAATCTGCTGCCTTTGGACCATGTATACATCATTCTTCTTCTGTGATTGTCAAATACTATCTGACCTCAGTCTACACTAAATACCACATGAAAATCGCACCGCCCTCATGGTCTGTTTTAAGCGGTTCAGAACTACATAAACAGTTGGTCAGCTGTGGAGGGCATGGGAGGAAGCCACAAATTTGGGGGTAGAGTATGGGGGACCACAGCGGGTAAACATTGTAATTTAAAGCATCATCTGTGGTGGTTGGATCAAGACTGAATGGGTCAAAGTTATGTCTACAGCATGTTGCATTTAGATCCCATTAAATGTTGGATGTGCTTCAAAGTCTGACAAACCAACACATTCTATATCTAAACTTGTCAAATACTGATGCTTGGTCAGTGGCTCTACATCTCAATGTGTGATGCTTTAGGTACATCTTGAGCATCAGTTTTGGACACTTAGGAACAGCCTGTCAGTGTCTTGTTACATTTATTGTGTCTTTCTGTTTTCACAGGAAATTTACAGTTTCTGCTCATACCATGCATACCATTTTTTTTTTTGAAAATACATTTAAATCAACATCAACATTTACTTTGTTGGTAGGTTGAGGCAACAAAAGTACTTGGTTAGGTTTAGCTTGGGTTAAAATTAGTACGTTTGATACAAACATAATGTCATGAATCACAGCATACATCACATACGTCACATAACATATCACTTTATATATTAAAAATAGCTCAAAGTTGTGTTTTGGTTTCACATGGAACATGAACACATAAGTTTGCCATGTTGAATGATTGAAAATAAACATTTTTTGCATGAGAATGCTATCAAACCTCCTCTTACTTCTTCCGCTTGTCAGCTTCATTTCAACTTAGTGGTGCTTTATACTGGTAAAATACCTTCTAAATTAATAAGGAATTAATTAAGGACACTTCAAATTTCAACATTTTTATTGAGTGTTCACAAATGTTTTGTAGTAATTGTTTCATGTCTACTAAAAGAAATCTCTCATATTCTCAAGAATACACTTTAATTTATTTTAAAATGCCTTGTACTCGTTCAACCTCTGCCCTTCCTATTTATAGTACCATATGTTGGAGGAGGGAGGGATTCCTTGAGCATACCTTTAACGTTCAGTATTGCTACCACCAAGGGAAGGCAAAACAAACAGGAAAATAGGCAGAGGATGTGAGTGCTGCTTTCCTGGAGCCAAACCAGAGAGGCGGTAAATCATAATCCCTGAGCCGAAACTGAATTCACCACACCTATCAAAACCCATTTAGGATCAGAGGCCAGAGGTCCAACCATTTACTATCTGTGAGCTCCCCCTTTTTTCTCAAATCCTTTTCTTTCAGGGGAAGAAAACAGATAAATGAAAGCCAAATACACATGGATAATCCCCGGCGTCTTTCCAAAAAGGAAATTATTATATTTGAAGTTATGAAAGTGCTTCCTGAAGTGAAGGAAATGCACTAGATTTTTAGGCCTGTGTCTTGATCTAAGAAAAACATAAGCAGACGCATACTGGCAGAAAGACAAATATATGCCCTTTCCCAACCTTCCGTTTCTCTTACCAGCTCAGCCCGTCCATGTGCATTGTGATTTACAGTACATCTCAAAGCAGAAAGAATTTCTTACAAAAAAACAAAACTGGTGGAAAACTCCAAAAGGTCCTTCTGGCCAGAGACGTGAAGGGAGGAAATTGCATTGATTTAAGCTCAGCTTCTTTTGGCATCTGTCCGCCTTCTTCGTTTTTCTTTCCTAAAGTGAAGGCGTTTGTTCCACAGCCGCCGGTTTAGATACAGTCATCTAAGATGTTTTTCTTTGTCTCTCATTATATCCACAATAAGCTGATGAGTGGAAGTGAGTGGCAGCATCTCGATGCTTTATAACAGAAACTATAAACTTCAACTACAATCAGCTTTTTTGTGGAGAAGCCAGAATAGACTTACAATTGCTGCTTTCATTCATAAAATGACATACAATATACAAGAGTGTGTACAATGCCGTGTAAGGCTGAATACCACTCAAAGCTTGCAAAATGTCATTTCTGATTGAGAGCATTAACAAAGAGCTGAATCGTGCAGTAGGTGCTCTGTTATAATACACTATCCATTGCACATTTTGCACCACAGACATTTCTCCTCGTGTTAAAAGCCCACTTTGAGCACTTTATGTACCTTTCTACAAATGTATCTCCTATATATTTTTAAGTCAGTTCATAACAAGTACATGACTTGAATTGTGAGTCAAATCATCCAAATGACACATATACTTAATGATAACTAATAGTGCTCATTTTGTGGGATTTTTCGATTTAGTTTTAGCCCTGAGATCAAAAGTTCATGTGAGTTTCAGTCATATTTAGTCATCTTTATCTTTCTGATATTTTTTTAATTGCCTAAATTAATATTTTAGTTTCATCTTTTTGATGAAAGCCTGAACATTTTAGTTAAGAAAACACATCACGCTTTAATCTTGTTTTAGTCATCAATCCCTTAGTTGACAAAAAAACTGTGTGAACATAATTACCAGCCATTTTAAAAAGACTAAAAATATAAGGTCTTGAATACAAAAATAAGGACTTGACTATAAATAGTTTGTTGCAATGATATTGTGGTGTTACCAGGAAGTTGCTTTTGGCACACAGGATGATAAATATGCATAGTACTATACATATAGACAATGTGGAACATTATATACACAACAACAGGGGTTCCCAACTGGTGGGTTGCGGTCCAAAAGTGGGTCGTGGGTCCATTCTGAATGGACCACAAGTTTGTGAAAAACACTTTATTTTAAAGCACAGTAAATTTCTGGCACAGAGCTTTTATTGTGAAGTGCTGTTTCCTGCTGTAGAGTTAGTTACTAACTGACAGCTACTTGACACAGACAGCAAACTAGCTCCACGACATGGCCAAAGGCATGTATGACACTGAAGGTATTAAACTGTGTAGACCTTGAACTAATGACTGAGGAGAAACCTGGACCCTGTGGCTGGATTAGTTGGGAACCACTGCACAAAAGTTTTTTTAATAGATAAATAAGTACAAGTCTCACTCTCAGGGCATTAAACATGGGGCTTGGGTAGTGGCCCTCTGTGTCGTATACAGTCACACAGTGCACCCTTAAGTGCCTGTTTGAGACTTAGCTAGATTTCAACAACCTCCATCTAAATCTCCTCCGTGTCATTTTAAGACATTCAAAGCAAAGGACATAGTATAAAGATTGCAAAAGTCTGCTTAGGTGGATGGGTTCAACAACCACTGGAATCTGACCCAGGAGGCCAGTGTGAAACCATACATAAACACTGAGTTATTTTGTCACGTCAGCTGTTAGAGATGACTGACCATGATCTTTCCCTAACTCTAACCAAGTAGTTTTCTTGCCTAAACCTAACCGCCAGCCCCCTCTTAGTTACATAAGTAGACCCCACATGTATATGAGTAATTCCCTAATTCAGATTACTTAGAAATATATCTTTGTCTTCAGTGAATGCAGCTGTAGGAAGTTAGTCTATGAAACAGGGGACAGAAGCTGTGACAAGGCTGAGTTTAAAAGTGCATATTTTTAGCTCCTCATCTGGAGCTTTTATTTACAACCCGCTGATGTTTCCCCTGTTTTCTCCATGTCTTCACAGCTCTGGAATGTGCTGGACAACAAATCTGTGATTCCCTGCTACAGCAAAGAGCTTCAGGTTAGGACGATTGATGGCCTCTTCCCTGCTGAGTTCACATAGCTCCAGCCTGTTTCCCCACAGTCTCTGAGGTAATCACCTAATTCCTCGCCACAAACCAAGAGATGCCCCATAGGGCTTGTTTCACCACGACCGACGTATTCCCCTATTAATCATAGCTGCATGTCGAGGTATTATCTCTTTTTGTTTCCGTACCACATGCAGGTTACATAATGGCAACAACCGTGAAAAACACTGTAAGATAGCGGTGCATTGATTTAACAGCTGGGTAAACAAAGACAAAACCAAATAGTTGTTTCACTTTAGGGAAACTTGCTTTCCTCTTAGCTCTCTGAGGGTGTAATGTAATCATTGATATAATGTCAAAGGAATTACTGATGAGCTACTATATCATGTGTGTATATATATAAATTTACATATGTAGTAGTACTGTCATTCTGTCACATGTGTGGGATGTTAGCAGCTTTTTTCAGCTGTCATTGTGGCTTTCTCTTTTGCCCACTAAAACTGGGTGAAACCTGAGCTAGCTGTTGTTACAACATGACATCTTTTCCCATATTGGAACAGTTAGGATGCCCTTGATCCCTGTGACCTCTTGACCCTCGCTACGTCTCCACACTGCCTTGAAGAGATGTCTCGTCTGGGGAGCCAAAGAAGAGGCACAGGGTGAAGTGAGGTTGGACATCCAGAGGTTTAGACGTGTCACTGGTCCAACAGACATGCTGGACTTAAAGATTAACATA
>JAPZEB010000024.1:9164220-9176121 GCA_029783705.1 Chaetodon striatus
CAGAGTGGCGCTCTCACACACACACACACACACACACACACACACACACACACACACACACACACAGACACATTACCAGATTAAGATCAAAGGCCCTGACAAAGGAGGAAAAAAAATCTGTGGTGATCAGCAGCCATGTACTTACAGATATCTGTTGGATTTCACTTTTGGAGCTGGGGAGGGGTAAGGCTTTGGTGATACATGCATAGCCAGCTTGGTTCCTCTGGAGCTGTAATTGGAATGGGATAAACATCTCCTCCTACAATCAAGAGGAAAAACAAAAACATACACGCTCATAAAGTGCATGGATGTGACTTTAACCTTAAAGTTTAGTATGAAGAATTAAGACAATCTTTCATTTTTAGTTATTCTCCATATTCAAAACTGAAGGTCATCAGCAGCAGTATTTTACTTTGTGTTTGTTTTTGGAATTCTATTGCTTTCAGGCAATGTTACAATGGTTACACTTCAGTGCTAACCTTTAAAAAAGCTTTTTGAAAAATAGGCGAGCAACACTTTAGTGTATTTTTCCAACTGATTTGAAAACCTTCGATTCTCATAGGTACAGAATTACAAGAACACGCAAAAAGACACATCAGGAAAACAATGACAAAAGCTCCACCAATCGCGGCCACTGGAGACACAGCAGAGACTCATTTTGTTCTGCAGCATGTTCTCATCTGTAGACCTCATGCAGCGTCTTCTCAGTAACAAGTCCTACATCACCCCCATTTCAAAGACCTTTTTGGATCTCGAGCCGCAGAGTGAAGGGGATTCAACAGGCTGCAAAACCTGCGCTCTCACTGCTGCAGTATATCATTATCACATTCGTATTACTCCACTTCGGGCCTGCTTCTTCAATAAAATATCTTTGGCTCAGAAGAGAGATAGAAGATTACTTTGAAGCCTGGCAGTGAGGCGATGATCATGTCAGAATCAAAAGCAAATAACAGAGAGTATCTAACAGAGAGTATCAGTGCTTTTGGTCCACATATTGTGAAAAAGGCCAACAAAAAGTCCTTTTGCTCTCATTGTAGAACTCATTCCAAGTGTTGCTAGACTGCATGCCTGATTCAGTGATAGGAAAAAAAACATACTGTACCTTGGGAAATATACAGCTTGCTAATATAACTGTTGAGCAATCTTCTTTTTAATTACACTTCAGCATTGACATGTAAGGAAACAACTGAATTTCATTGCTCTTTGGATGACTAAATTTTATGACAAGTTCTTTCTGCTTGTATAATAAAAAGTAGTATTATACAGCTTCTTAAACCCAAAATTTTGCATTGCTGTCACTGTAGCCTTTGCCTAAGGCTGTGCTTCTACAGCACTGCTTTTCAAAATGCTGATTTCACATTTCATAAAAATATTTTAAAAAAAACTAACTCATGCCCAACATTAGCGGATAAGAATATTCCCCCTATAGGTAATGGATTTTCTTAGATTGCCTTTCGGTTCAGTCCTCTCTTTCTAGGCACAGTGGAAATAATTTTCTCTTGTCATGTGATCCTCAGTGTGAAGAGTGATTCAGTTTCTCCGGAGGCTATACACATGCTAAATCTATGCCTTTTATGCTATACTGTAAGAGCCTGTGGATGCAACGGGTTTGACGAACATTTTTTCCCCCATACGGTGCACAAGTGCAAAGCTTCATTTTGGTGTAGCGAACGGTGTTACTCACAAACAAAGAGCATGATTCTTCTGAGACACGGTAGATGAGTTCAGCATGCTGGATGACTCGGTCTAGAAGTTTCTCCAGGGAGATGGAGGGGCAGCGGGAGGGGCTACCCTGCTCTTCCTGACAGTCTAGTGGGATGCTTACAGTACGCAGAAAGGGCCAGAGCAATAGGGGCCATACACCCCGCTGCATGACTGAAGACAACCACAGATGTAAGAAATGTTCACAAGTAAATACACAAAACACAAAAATAATCCTGTATCTTCTAGTTTGCTGCAGTATTACAACATCTACCTTTCTTCTTCAGCAAATGGGTATAATTTATATCTCTCAGAACAATTAGAAAACATGCTGCATTTCTGTCTTCAAGTGGGATGCATTACCTGTCACCATATGCATTCTCTCAGTAGTCCTCAAGTCCTCCGTAGCTTTTCTGTCAGGCAGACTTCATTTATAAAGCCTGACCAGGCCATTAATAAAGAAAAGGTCATTTTGGTCTTACGTAGGTTCTTGTAAAAAGATACTGTTCTTCCCAATGCATTTCTTTTCTCATGCATAATACCAAGATATTAGCCACAGTCAGGATTGCTGGGCCTAAATATCTTTGTTCCTGATTTACAAAGTTACAAACTGCAAGATTTTCTAAATATATCTAGCACAATTGATTCTGTATCAGCTGACCTTGATTTAAAAAAGAAATCCAAATCAATGTTTGGTACATTTCTATTCCACCCAGCATCCTGATACCGCTGTCTGATAATCCAAGAATGAAAGCTGAGACTGATTAGGTTTATCAGACAAAAGCTCCAAAAAGGAATGGGCTGAAAAATCCCCCCTTTCAGCTGAGGTAAGTATGTAATGTAGATTTAAACATGCATGACAGAGAAGGCTGCAGAAAAGACAGCGTGGAACTGTAATAGACACAACAAAAAAGGGGCTGAATGAATGAGATTCAGAAATCACTGGGATCTAACAAAACCCCTCAAATCTTCTTTTTTATTTTGACATTCATATTCCACTCTGCTCAGAAAACCACGGGTGTGTGAGAGTAGCTCTACCCAGAAGCTATGGTTTCTCAATTGTAATGACTGTTGTTAGCTGTCATAGAAGGAAGCACATGTTTAGTAGTAATCCATGCCTGTTTGAAACACACTCCAGTAAATGCTCTTTTTTTTTTTTTCTCCTTGCTTCACTACTTATTTTATCTGTCCTTGTGTTAGTGTAATCAAATTGGAGGATTACGTGGAGGATGAGTTATCTGGTATTAAATCCATCCATATCCTGCAAATTACAGGACATTTCTGCACATTAAATTGAATAAAACTGTGTGTTATTGTTCAGTATAAACCACAATCATGCCAACAAACAATTAGAATAAAGCATACTAAAATAAGACTGTAGCTTTAAATAAGGATTTTGTTTTTATTAACATAGACCAAACCATAAAAAAAAACAGAGGGACAACATTCAAGGGGCTTGAGCTGAAATGTTTATTTCTTCGGTAAAGCATGTTGAAGGATAAGCTAAAGACAGACAGGGGATCAGAAAGTGGCAGCTGATGGGTGTCGTGTTACTGAAGAGATGGTTTCCACTTACGCATCCTCAAGGAACTTGAAGCCTCATGTCACATATGTCAGCCTTTTCCATATGAAACAATGTTCCTTTCCCATTACTTTTTTTTTTTTTAACACCTACGCTTTTTCCTTCTCCGTCTCCTTGGTTTAAGCAAACCTCAACACCTCATAAATGAATAAAAAACAGAAAAGAAACCATCTTGTTTTCTTCTAAATCCTATTAAATGTACAGGGAATTAAAAAAAAAAAATCTGATTTGAATATTGGCCTAAAGAAATGTTTTTTTTTTAAGTCTTTACACCTTAAAACCAATTTCTTCTTTGAATTCACATTTGAGGTAACTGACGTCATTTCTATGCACATTTACATGTGTAACATTTCACTTGTTATTTCAGGTTCACTTAACCTAAGAACAATTTTAGTTCCCACCTCTCATTATTACCCAGAGAAAAAACGTGTAACAGTTGAGTAGGGAGTGTGATGCCCCTCCCACTGTCTTGCAGAGTGTTCCTGCCAGCCTCATCAGACAGGTGGCCGACATGGGAGAGTCGTCTCCTTGATTAGGCTCACCTGGACTTCCAGGCTATAAAAGCTGCCTCCTCTGTTCACTTGTTCTCTCCCTTCCTGTAGCCGACATCTACTGGGCATCATTGCTTTTGTTTTGCACCTTCAACACCTCCACAACACGCCTGACACACACCCATGCATGGCTTTCATGACTGACTTTGCTGACCTACACACTCCATCGGTAGTTTTAGGTTAATAAATTATGCTTGTTTTAAGTAAATCTCTCCCTACTTGTTACATTCACTGAGCCAGTTTGTAACAGGGAGTCTGCTGTGAAATCACAGAGAGTGTGAAGTTAGGTGTGCAGTGGCTTGCTGTATCGGTGTTGAATAGTGAAGAGAAAAATTGTAGCCTGCTTGTTACCCACAGGCCAGAAGAATTGAGGAAGGCTACAGACAAAGAGAATAAGTTACATAAGCCTTGTTCTACCTTAAGGTTAAAAAAGGCTGCATTAACCTTAATTAATCACTGGTTTAATGCAGCACCCAATGAGCATGCTCAGTGAGTCAGATCAAACACACACAAGACCATGGATATATCACTGAACAGCGTACTGGGCACAGGCTCAGGGGCCCAGTGTCAGAAGCCCCCTGGGCCTTCACCTGCAAAATGTCATTCAAGTTAAAACTGACAAGAAAGAGATTCAAAATGACAGCAAAGAGACACAAAAAGACCACAAACAGATGCAAAAGAACACAAAGAGACTCAAAATGAATACAAAGACACATAAAAAAGACTCAAACTTGGCCCAATAAGACACAAAATGATGTCAAAGACTACAAATGACACAAACCAACCAAATGGAGACCCAGAATGACCACAAAGGGATGCAAAACCAACAGAAAGTCTGTCTGTCCTGCTCCTATGCATGTGAAGAAGTGGGGCTCCTTGCATATCTGTGCCCATAATCCGTCCATGCCTAATATGCATGAACAGGTGCATGCTGGGTGTTGTGAGGTGCTAAATGCTGAAAGGCTCATGGTGGATCCTCCAGTGGAGAATTCTTTATTTACTCTGGATCTATCACCTTCAGGGAGGTGTTGGAGACATTCCTGCTGTTGACAATAATCCCAGATGTGACTGTGGAGCCTCACTCAGATCAACATGTTTGAAGGATGGCACTGGGACAGAGGCTGAGTGGACTGGTTACACTGGGACAGAAAGGCTGAGTGGACTGGTTGGACAAAGAGGCTTGGTGGACTGGTTATGTTGGGACAGAGAGGCAGAGCAAGCAAATCATACTAGGCTAGAGTGGCTAAATGGACTAGTCATATTGGAACAGAGGGGCTGAGTGGACTGGTTATACTGGGAAAAAGAGGCTAAGTAGACTATGGCTATGCTTCAGTGATGTTTTAGGAAGTGGCAAGCTATTTCAGCTATGTAGCTTAACCATGCTAGTTGCACCTACCGTGGTGTCCACAAATCTTTTTATTTATAGTTGGTCATTTTTAAATAATTGTCAGAGTTTTGTTCTCTTTCCTGGTCGTGTAATTTGTAATCAGTTGAGTGCTCAGTCGGCAGGGTGCCGTTATATTGTAGGTTTGGAAATAAGGGCTCTGTGGTGTGATGTGTATATAGATTGACACACTAATGCTCTTTAATTTGTAGACTAAAAGTGTAACATTTCATTACAGTACTTTAAATTGAGTACTCTTTCCGTTCCAGGCTGTATGTTCAGGCTGAACAAGTGCCATCTGTTGAAATGGAGTTTATTGTTAGTTTAGCAATAAGGGGTCATGTGGCTAATGTTTTTCCAGTAATGTGTAAGTTAACATTTATTATAATTTATTCTGTTGCCTTAAAACATTCTCTAATTAAATGGTGGTATAATACGGTATATTACTGTGACCCCCGCCTCCCCTTCCCTTCTAAAAATGTATTTTTTAAATGACCTACTTTCCTGTCAGTTACTGACATACTAGTGCAGTGGCATCTTTTCTGCATAACTTTAATATTGGTCTAATAGTAACTTGTGAGGGTTGTGTTTTTCACTCTAAATAGCTCATCAGGTTCAATCCAGTGCTCAAAGCACATGCGACTGCCCTCACAATTTCCTTTGCAGGATATAATTTCCTTAGACTGCTTTCAGTCTGGTGTCCATGGCTAATAAAGCTCAAAGTGTCTTTTGAATTTGTCACACCAACACGTCTATTTATTCAGAAGTCTTTCTGGAAACCTTTGACAGAAGCACAGTAGCTGTTTGTAGTGAAGTCTCTGCCTCTGAGCTGTGTTATTGCACTGCCCATTACACCGATGACGGCAGAAGCTGTGCACTGTCTCCATGTTGCCCTGGTGGGTGTGTGGACTGAGCCTCCTCTTTCACGTCAATGGCAGATGATTGAGGAAATGGCACTACACCTGTCTCTTATCATGTGAAATGTCAAGTGTATCATTTAGCTCAAACACCACAGAAGCATCTTTGGCTTGTCTCTGCAACGAATCGTCTGTATGATGTGTTTTACAAGAAAGTTTTGCTCTTAATGCCCTCATTATGTTTGCCTGTAACACTTTCTATCTTGAGGCAGCTCCTTCACCAGCAGTTCATGCATCTTCAGATCAATTTCCGAGAACAACTTTTCTCTATGCTTGGACATCTTGCTTTTCTACAACATTTGAAAATAACTACACAGCAGTTTTCTCAACATCATAAAGTCTTAGGCAAAAATGTTTTTTTGTGTGTGTCTGTTTTAATCTTGGTAGAAACTTCTGGAAGCTTACATGATTTGATCAGCAACATCCATCAATGCAGTGCTTATTCTAAAACTGTACTACAGAATATCATTATCTTTTTCTCACACTTGCTATAATATCTGCATTGTTACTGCTTTCCCCACACAAATTTCTAATGCAAATTTTATGAGGCAAAAATTAGCAACAGTTCATACATTTCAGTGTCACCTTTACCTCTTGTTTATTTAGTGTTTCATTTGCACGTACAAGATTTATTCACCCATGGGCACACCCGCTTTGCTATTTTGGAACCTCGTTTCATTTCTTAAGCAATTCGTGGTTTCGAATCTAAGGTGAGAATTGCATTCACCAAAGTGAGTTGCAAAGATACGCATTAATCAAAATACATGAGGTGGTGTTAGGTGGTGCACTGGAGCCAAACCTTTGTTTCTACTTTGCAAGAAAGTCCCCATGTAATATCATGTCTGGCACCTATAGTATGTAGCGTGGTATCTTAATTTCAAAGCAGTCCATCTGTGAAAAAACAAAAAAAAAAAATGAGAATGCATGAAATGAGATGAACATGTTCAAAGAGGGACACATATTTATTCATGTCTTAGATCCGAAATAACAATAGGGAGAATTGATACAGCTTTGAATCCCAGCACAACAATACATTTTTGTTATTGTTGTCGTTTCTTTTTTTTCCTCCTCTGAATAGAAGTGATTGCTATTGCATTAAACTGTACTCTAGATCCCATAAAGCCCTGCAATATTCATCTGACTCTGTGTATAATTCCCACTGGCTCACCATACATTGTATCTCAACCCTTTTTCATACGTCTATTCTGATTTTCTTTCAACTTCCACAAGCGGAAGGTTTTGCTGAGCGCACTGTACATGCTCTTTGTCCGAAGCAGCCTACACATTCAAAATAGAAAGGGATCTATTAACATCCACTGTAAAATTACTCTAGAACATCTTCCTTTACAAAACTCAGCTATGAAACCCTGAAGCTGCAGCTGCTGGTTCCTACTGTACTTCATGTTGCAAGACTGGTATGGTGCTTGGTTTGCATAGTCATACCACAATGTCATGTGGAGACTCTGTTATTCTCTCGATGGGGGTCCTCGAGATACACAGTGCACTTAAATGGAAATACATGCCTCACACAGATTCAGTTAGTTTGAGGCAAATGCCATCCTGTACTGAAATTATCCCACTTTGTGCTTTTACTAAGTCAAACATTTGATTGTCTTGTACATGACTACTGATTTCACCCCATAAGGTTAAAAAAAAAAGCGTGTTATTCTCTGTTCTGAGCAATCCTTTTATGGAAAACATCAGTATGCCTTAGTGGATTTCCTCCCCATGTTAAGACCATGATTGCATGCCATGTCTGTCATGCTATATCCATGCCTGCAGGAGGAAATGCCCACACTATCCCCCTCACGAAGTATATTGGGAAGAGTACACACATACATATTAATCACTGTGGTCCTGACAGACTTGTCGGGCTTGCTGATGGTTGATTGGCAGCTCCTGAATTGGGACATATTGCTCTCTTATTGGATGATGGAGAGAGTCTGAGTACTGTGTGTGTGTGGGGGTGTTTATGTGTGCTTGAGAGAGAGGGAAATGAGAGGGAAGATAGCAGGTCTTAGCTGAGACTGGCTAACTGAAGAAAAGGCGAATATAAGTCAGGGGTATAATTGTAGTTATACATAAATTATATAAATATATATGTGCTTCCTTTAGAAATGTGAAAAAGCCATGTAAGAGAAATCCTGAAAATTACTTTGGCATTGCACCAGACAGTAATACACTTTCATCATGTTTATATTTACATTCTAATGTATATTATACAGGGCTCCAGGGATGAGGTTTTCTTGTAGGCCAATGTGGAGGTTAGCGTCACCCTGGTTCTCCAGTCAAAAGGCCTATTGGATTTTTCCACTGAATTTTGGATCATTGCAAGCTCTGTGGCAAACAAATGTTTATCGTACTTACACATTTTGTTCAACAAGATAATCTTCCCAAATGAACACAGCTTTTATGATTTTTGAAGCTTAAATGCAATTGCCAGCAGTAAAACGCTAACCTTAGGCTATAAACCAACTACACCACGGTTGCATGACTCAACGTCGCCACCACAGCCCGGCTGTTAAGCTGTGTTTGGCGTGATTGTTAGCAACTGCCTTTTTAAAAACACATAAAAGCTTCCAAATTTACGAGTGGGGTATTTACTGACATATTTTATGTTGTAGAACAAAACTTAAAAGTCTCTTAAGCTTGTGTTAACCACAGACCTTATTTCAGGCATCTAACCAGGAACCCATTGACTTCAAGACGAGGGAGCAGGGAGTGCAAAAGTGCTCACCCATTTCTGGGGCACTTTGTTGTTCTTCAGTATCTTGTACTGAAATTGATGTAGTCAGGTCTCCCTTGATATGTTTTTTTTTCCTAATGGTACCTAAAGTATCCAATTAAATAAAGATCATATAGGGCAAAACATACACTTAACTATATTGTATTATTATTCAGTATATAGTCTTTTAACTGGACTCACCTCATGAGTGTATTTTATGTGCCGCCGGTATTTCGTGCAATCTATGTGCAGCAGTCAGCAGACTGAATAACAGTGGGTGTGCATGATAAGTGCTGAATGTATGATTCAGTGTTTAAGACTGACAAGAACTCAGCAGATTTGAGCAGCATGGCATACAGCTGATGCCTGCTTGTCTTACCAGCTGTCTCATTTTTGATGTGCAACAATGTAACCACGAGTGGCATTTAAACACACAATATTATTTGTATCTTTCCAGGCTTCAAAGGAACAAAGTTACTTGTTCAGTCAGCTCTCACCCACACTGTAGCTACCAGCTGCATTGTCCTTATTTGTCTGGGTTGATAAATTATTATCATATCATTTTATAGCAAAATCATTACAATAAACAGTCGGATGATTAGCCTCAGGTTTTCTTCGTTCATGAGTGATATGGAGAAAACAAGCTTTTTTAATGAGAACTTTGCGATACAAAAAGAGACACTCAATTTTGTAGTGCAATACCAACAGTCCTGGGGCAACTGAGGAAACTACACATTTGTATGATTTTATGCCTCTTTATAACTGTTGCAATCAGGTCGTTGTGTGTGTGTGTATGTGTTGGTGTGTGTGCCTGCATGTGTGCTTGTTGTGTTCCACTTGCATGCTGACAAGTTTGTTTTCATGATATGTTTGTATCCTCTGCGTGGAGAGGACAAATAAAATGTGAGAAAGTGTGATCATAAACTTTTCATAATTTCTTATCACTTTTAATTACATTTAAGTAAATGCACAGAATATATTGACATCCATTAACTTTTTAACTTTAATAAAGCACTTTCAGTGTTTGATGTGAAATATTACTCATTAGTCAAAGCAAACACAGTGAAGAAGTTGTTAAATAACTTGATGATTGTAGGTCAATGTGTATAAAGCTATTATTGCATCTTTTCAGTAGCAACGCCTACGAGAAAGTATGCTTTTTTTAATCACATATTGAGAAACTAACAAGCAAAAAAAAATAAAAGCATTCCTTATGGACCAAGGACTCCCTCAATTATTGTTACTCACAATGAGGAGTTGAAAAGTGCACAGCCAGCATCCTGAAAATAGTACAGCTGATAAGGCAAAGAAAGGCTTTTCAATGCTTTAGAATGCAAATTTCTAGTTTATACCAATTTAGTTTTTCATTAGTGTGAAATGTCTGTGCATGTGTGCGTGTGTGTGTGTGTGTGTGTGCGGGGATGGGTGGGTGTTTGCATTTGACTGAGCCTTTAGGCATTCCTCTTCTTCTTCTTCTTCTTCTACATTTCCTCACTTCTGCTTTGGTGTATGAAGCTCATTAGAATAAATCCCCTCATTCACCATGTCATCTGTTGTTTCTGTTCTACACTAATAACTAGATATCTATAGGCTGAAAGTAAGAAAACCAAGTTGTATTGTAAAGATGTTTCTGACAGAGCATGCATGCATCCCCCCTTATTATGATTTTGCACCACACCGAATGCCATTTGACCCAAGCCAAACTAATAGTTGAAGTCCACATTAATTTTTTCCTCTTTGATTTCTGTGGCTTGACAGAAAACCGCTCGCTCATCAGAGGCAGGGCACCGGAGAGTTGTGGATGACAGTTCTGGGCTGATCCATTACCACTTTGCCCCGGGCTTAATTACCATCTCCCTCCAGAAACATGCAACACTCTCTCCTTCGAACGCAATCCTGCTCTAACTTCTCAATCTGGTTGCAGCAGTAGCAGCGCTTCTGTTTCTCTTGCATTTACACTCCCCTCCCCTGTGGGGCCTCTGGTGGAGCACACCTGCGTGCATAAAAACAACAATTAGAGAGTGATCGTGATGATCACTGGTGATGAATTCAGCTTTGGAGTTTGTTATTTCCCAGTGGGATTTGGTGGCAGTGCAAAAAGGAGCAGCAGCAGCAGCGGCGGCGGTAGAAGCATGCCTGTCTTGCCATGATGCCACGTGTCATTTTTTGACAAGTCTCGGGGATAAAGAAAGCAGGCATAAAGCTTTAAATCAAATTGGTCACACAGCCTTGCCAATCACTGTGGACAACATATGCAGGCTCACAACCAAGGTGAAGCTGCTGTTTCGTGTCTCGGCGGTGAGCAATCTCCCTGTGCTCTAAAATGGAAATGAAACTGTTACACACCCACAGCTATTGAGGAAGGGATTTGCGTGGGCCGAGGTACAACTATACTCGATCGCCACTGTGGGAGAAGCTTTAGCTTTGCCCTTCTTCAAAGTGAGATTTACAAAAAGGAAATGCTTGGCTAGGTTTATTCAAAAGAAGCTCCTGATGGTGGGAAGACAAAAGGTACTTCACACTATCCTCCCTGGGGCACATGTACTCCAAAGCTCCACTTCTCCGCTTTACTCCTTATTCTAAGTACATGTTCCCCCCTAGAGTGCACTGCACTCTCTCCTGCTCCTGTCTCTCTCTTGCTCAATCTTTTACCTTTCTTTTTTTTCACTTCATTCTCTCTGTTCCTACCCATATTTCTCTCACTTAATTTCACTTGTCTTCTCCCCGTATACCAGCCTGTCTCTCTTGCTCTGCTTCTGCATCTCTCTCTCCTCTACTTCTCGTCCCTGCTCTCACCTTTAAGTTTCTCTCTCCTGCCTCCTGCTTCCCCTTCTCTGTGCTTCCTCTCTCTCCCCCTCTCCCTCTCTGTCTGTCTCTAGCCACGTGTTGGCTAGCTCAGAGCAAAACCCTCTATTAACAGAATCTGAGGCCAGATGGCGGCGCAGAGATGGATCATATCAACTCTGTGGAAATAGTTCCACCAATCCATCCATAATCTATAGCCACTTATTCTTTTGAAGGGTCCTGAGACCCAGTAATTA